>PVHP010010404.1:0-47770 GCA_004024765.1 Zapus hudsonius
TCACTGACATTATCGTAGCACATTCAAGAGGAGAGGGGACATGGTCTACCTTCAGAATAATGCTACATGATTTAGCATTGATTTCCAATTAATGTTCTGTGAATTTCAATATATTCCCTAGCCTTTGTTACTTATTAATTTGTGTTAATCAAGAGAAGTGATGGAGAAAATATACCCGTGGGAAAAGATGAGTGTGACATTATCATTATAAAAGCTAAGATGCACTGTTTAACAAAAATCAGAACTCAACAAACTTTTTATTGCATGTTTACCAGTTTGCTTCTTGCATTTAATTTAGAAAATTTGCAGAAAATGTCAGCTATAAGAAATCACAGACACACTTAGAAATATAGATTTATATCCGCATTGCTGTAATTATTTCTAGATTAGTTAGTTAAGGAGAAAGGGAATTTGGATGTCCTCTTTAGTATTGTGTTAAAATTTTTTCAAACCTAAAATTATGAAAATAACTGGGCCCAAAGGATTTAGATAAGAGATTGTGAACCTTACTACTTGGAACCAATTTTACTGAGCACGAAAACATCTATGAGAAAGTTAATGATCATCATGAAATCTCTTAAAATATTTTCCCCATAGAAACCTTGACTTAGTGACAATCCAAAGCCCGGGAAGCTTTTATGAATATACCATAAAACAGCTAAAAATTGCAAGAATTTCGATATGCTCAAACTCAATCCCAACAACATGGAACTGGTTGAGACAATCCAGTTAATTTCCGCTGCACTAGCCTGTCCTCATGGACAGTACAGCGGCCTATTGGGAGGAAAAGTTCAATTTTCATCTTTTCTCTGCATGCAAAAGATAAGAAAGAAAGTTTTGTCAAAAACTCTCTTTTTTCCCCCAACTGCCTAAAGGTTCTGTCTTAGCTGACTTTGTGCTCGTGGGGAATTCACCTAATTTTGTTGCTTTGAGGACACTGAGAGCAAAACACAGCCCTAGGGGTTGTGGGAAATACTAGAAAATTTGTAATAGTGTAGATGCAAGCCAGCAAAGCTAATTATAACTGGAGAAAAGATCCAAAATCACTGTTTTGTCTTTGGAAGATAAAAAGAGAAATGGAATTTGGGTTCAATACTCTTGGTGTTCACTTGGCTGGTTCTGCTGCTCTCTCTGAGCAGTGATGAGGTAGGCAAATCTCAAAGGAGAGCTGCAACAGAAGAAGAGCCATCTCCAGGATGTGCACATCACACTACAGACAGAAAGGAACTCACATCCAAGAAAATGAAACAAGAAAATTTCTCTAGCAGAGAAGCTACATATCTAAGCTGTAAAAAGACCTCTCTCCATTCCAATTTGAGAGAGAGAGACTGCTAGAATCTCTGATGTTATGGAGGTCCATTCCCTGAATGAAGTCAGTCGATAAAACCTAGAAGACAGATGTTTCATCGCAACAAAATATAATGAAGCACATGATGGAATGGAAAATTATAGTAAACAAATAAATAAATGAACACACAAATGTGTCAATAAGTATCCAGAAACCAACACTAAGAAATGAACATCTGGGGGCGGGAGGGGTGGCTTAGCAGTTAAAGCATTGACCTGCAAAGCAGAAGGACCTGACTGAGTTTGATTCTCCAGTACCCATGCAAAGCCAGATGCACAAGGTAGCACATGTATCTGAAGTTCGTTTGCAGTAGCTGGAGGCCCTGGCATGCTCGCTCTCTCTCTCTCTCTCTCTCTCTCTCTCTCTCTCTCTCTCTCTCTCTCTCTCTCTCTCTGTCTGCCTTGTTCTCTCTCTCACATTCACACAATCTCAAATTCAGTAAATAAAGAAAATATTATTAAAAAGAAATGGACAATGAATTCAAAACAAGTATCTTAATGAAGTCAAATAGGCTTTAAGGGAACACATAGAGATAAGCCAATAAAATTTTTAAAATTAACAAAGAAATAAACATATTAAAATACACAAGACCAGATGCCTTTACTAACAAATTTCCAGGATTTTCAATAGATACTCTAAATCTGAAAATACAATTACAAAATTAAAAATTTCCCTAGAAAAAATGAAGAATAGCCTGGAACAAATGGTAACAACCTGTGAGCTCAGAGACATTGAAGTCATTAAGCCAAAGAAACAAAAAGAGAAATTTTTTCTCTTAAAAATAAAAGCAAATGCTAACCTAAACTATTTATGGAACACCATAAATCACATAAAACATATAATTATTCATAAGGTAATTAACTTAATTATGAGATGTAATGTTACATGTCTAATAGTAAATGAATGTCTGTCATGAATGATTTTGTCTTACTCAGTTGATCATTCAGGTATTATTGTAGCAAAATGAGCATGAGCTCACTGCCCCCCTCCCCCGTATTCACTGTTACATCCTACTGATGTTTGTCTGCCAGGTAGCTAATCTCATTGCATGAAGTGGGAAACTGTCAGGGCTCTAAAGTTCTGTGAGACAAGGAAGAGACAAGGCCGGAGGATACCTGGGGAGAATATCTGAATTTCCTGAAACCTATTGTAAATGTGTAAACTGCTAGGGGATGGTAACTGGCATGTGTAATGTCACATACCTACTCTGTACTGACTATAAAACTCCTTATCAACTGGGGTGCGGGGCCCAAGACCTTTTTCCTGAGCTTGGAGCCCCCAGGCCCGGGTTGAGAATAAAACTTCACTCTCCTCTTGCCAAAGGGGCTCTGTCTTTTGTCACTGGGTATTTCTGCAACAGTATCTTCAGCACAAAATATTATACTGTTGTTATACCTTTCTTCAATAGCAGTTATAGCAAAGAATGGAGCCATACATCTGTTAAAATACATGAGGAATAAAGAAAAGTGTCTGCTCTACAAGTTTGGTAGCAAAATAGTATCTATATGCCAACTATAAGGGGAAAAGTTTTCTGACAATAGTATTCCATTGCTTCGTACATAAATTCAAATGTAGGGAGATTGAGTCTATATGTAGTATATTGCAAAATCGTGTATCAAGAACAGAAAATGAGAATTGAAAACTATTTCAAATTAATGTCTAGAAAGTTTTAGGTCATGGTGCAGATTTAATCTAGCTGCAGTCAAATTTCTTCTAATTAGAAGTGGCTTTATTCATTATAGCTTCCTTTCATAATGAGGCTATTATTTTTAAATATTTTTTTAATCTATGAAGAGAATGTGCTGAAGCTGAGGTTATGGTCAGGGTTGGGGTGAGCTACAGAAGGCTGTGGGCCCTTGTATTATTTCTCCTCCTGGAGATTTAGATATCCAGAAGTTCTAAAGATTTACTCTTTCATAGACCAAGTCTGAATTAATCACATTAATTCTCTAATTGAGAGGTATGGGCTTCCTTCACCTCTCTCCTACTCTCTGACTTCAAAGAGGGCTATTAGCACTTCATGAAAAAATCATAAGTTTAAAAATTAGCTTTTTGGCTCAGTGGATAAAGTACTTACCCAACAAAGATGAACACCCGAGTTTGGGCGCCCAGAACCCGTATAAATCTGGACACTGTTATGTTTATCCTTTAATCCTAGCAATCCTAAAGTGAGAAGGGAGGACAATAGAATCCCAGAAACTTACAGGCCAGCTAGTCTGGGGACCATAGCACTGAACAATGAAAGACTCAAACAAGATGCAAGATGAGGACCAATATCTTAGACCACATGCTCTGACCACATGCTCACATTAGCATAAGCCCATCCACACACACATGAACACACACACACACACACACACACACACACACACACACACACATTTCTGAATTACCTGAATTGTCATTGAATACAGTCAGACCACTTCGGAGCTAACATTCATTTTATTTCAATGATTGTTTTATTCTGTGCACAAAAATATATAAAATAAAATCTTCTAGATCAATCCTTAAAAAAATGTGAAACAACTGCTAACTAATTGTTAGATGAGAAGATGATCCAGGGAACTTCTCATCTGAAAATTACTGAAACCTTAGATCCATTGATTAACTCCTGTTTTCATCATCCTACTGGCCACTAAAATTCACCTTTATATTTTCTGTTTTTAAGAATTTCACCATTTCAGACAACCCATATATTTAAAATCATGTAGTATTTGGTTTTGGTGACTTGCTTTTTCACTAAAGTTCACTTCCTTTTCTTAAAGGCAAATATTTCATTTTATGCATATAGCATATTTTCTATACTCATTTATCCATTGGTAAACATTGATGTTGCTTCAGCCTCTCAGTATCCTGGGGTTACTGATTTTCCATCAGTCTGGCCGACCAGTAATCCTCCTGTCTCTAATTTGCTCAGTACTGAGTAACAGACATGGATGTCAATACCTCATTTTCATTTTCATGTGTCCTCATATATTTTAAATTTTCCTCTCTGATTTACTTTTAATATACTCATTGATTAATATCCACATTTTTCAATTTTATGGTTTTCTTTTAGCTATTGATTTCTAATTACATTTTACCATGGTCAGAAACTGACATGCACTAAGTCTTATATTTATTAGTTTTAGTTTTGTGTCCTGTATGATTATTTATCTTGGAAAACTTTCTGTATGAACTTACGTCTGATTGTTCTATAATGTGGTTCAAATCTTTCATTGATCTATGTGGTTAATCTATTGGTTATTGAAAGAGGGATACTAAAATCTCCCTCTCTTACTGACTGTTTACAATTTGAACTTTCAGTTCTGTCATTTCTTAAATACCATATTTGGGTATTCTGCTATAGGGCCACATAACAAGAATATAAGTGAACTCTACCAGAAGATCTAGCACTCATCAAAGAGATCAAATTCTTCATATGGTCAGTGTATGAAGATGATATTGTCTCCCAACTAATGCCCAAATACTACTATTATTACCACATTGATGCTTAAGGAGATAGATTAGATAGTGAAAAATTACTGTGAATAAGTACTATCAAGCATTCAGTATTTGAGCATAAGTACTAAGATTTTCCTTGAAAAATGAGTTAGGCATTCTACAGCATAGTGGTTGTAGTTAACGGTGATATGTTGTGTTCTTAAACACACGAAGAGAAAGATGCCAAGTACTCTCATTGCAAAAATGATAATCAATGTAATGCATTTGTTAATTAGATAGATTTAATCATTTCCCTATGTACATGTAGATATTTTTAAATATAGTGTTGTAAATAATATTTTATCTGTCAAAGAATAAAAATAAGAGTCTAGTGATGTGGTTTAATGGCAGAATTTTTCCATTACACATGTGAAGCTCTAGGTTTGAGCCCCAGTACTACAAATAAAAAAGAAATACATCTAGAAAAGTTTAGATTGTGTTAATTTGGATATTGCCCCCTGTCATGGTTTGATCCAGGTGTCCCCCACAAACAAATGAATGTGTTCTGAATGCTGGATCCCCAGCTGATGGCAGTTTGGGCATTAGAACCTCACGGAAGCTGTGTGGCTGGAGGTGGGTTTAAGAGGTTATAAGCCAGCTTCCCCTTGCCATTTTTTGGCACAACTTCCTGCCCCTGTTTGCAGTGCTGTGGCGGAGGTGATGTCCACCCTCTGCTCATGCCATCATTTTCCCTTCCATTATGGAGTCTCCCCTCGAGTCCTTAAGCCAAAATATACTCATTCCTCCACAAGCCATTTTTGGTTGGGTTCTTTCCATACAACAACAAGAAAGTAGATTACAATGCTCCCCAAACTCACAACAAAAGAAAGAAAAAAAATTAATTGGGTTGAGATTGTGGCCACCACTTACTAAGGTACAGGCTTGGTATTTTCAAAAAAAGGAAAAAAAGTACAGGCCCACATATTATTAGATTAATATAGTTAACTCATTCAATGAGAAAGTATGAAGTAATAGGAACTTCAAATAATATTAAGGTCCAGTTCCTAATGACAAAAATTGATAAATCAGCAAAACAAATGAACTATGAGTTCTCTTTAAGCCCAGGCCTCTCACTGAAGCAGTGCTTTTGTTGGAAAAACAAAAACAAAAACCCACTTCTGATCTTATTCAGTATCATCTGATTTTTGGTTTCTGCAAAGATATTATTTTAACATAAATAGCATGGTTTTTAATTCTAAAATCATGCAGGAACCCATCAAGTGTTAACACAGGGCATCAGCAAACTGTAAACCAGTACCCATGGAATGCAAGTGAATATGGGGAAAGCTAGGATGATAGCCACAGATCTAGCAGGACTCACTGTGCTGTTAATTTGAAAAAGTGCACTCTGATATTTGAGAAATGAAAGTGAGAAAAGGAAAACACCATGAAGCTGGCTTGTAAAGGAGCCAACATCATCACCATATGTCAAGCTAGAAAACTCGGAAAACACAAGGAAATTATTAGTGAGGTGGTAAAGATGAACTTCTCAGTATAAAGAGTCTCGAGGTTGACGTGCTCCTCAGGGAAACCAGGCACATGTTTGGTGATGAAGAGAGTCTCAGTGTGACTTAGCTTTACTTGACTTTGGACTCTAGATCCCAAGCCTGAGAATCACCTCTGAAACATGATGTCTTCCTTAGTTGCCAACCTGAATGGGAAGAAGAAAGCCTAAATTCAGTAGGAGCACACCATGTTGTAAAGCAACTTCCTTGGGTGCATGGTTCAATGGATAAGGTCACAAGCATAAAAACCAGAATTGGATCCCCAGTGGCAACCTAAACAAGTTGGATGTGGCTTTGCAGGGCAGAGACGGGAACAGCTGGAGTTGAAAGTCAGCTCCAGGGTCAGTGAGACAAGCAAATGGACAAGAGACAAAGCAGGGACCTGATGATGTCCTCTAACTTTTGCACATGTGCACATGGGATGTTAGGTGCTTCTGCACACACGTGTGCCTACACTGTGCACACACCACACATACAAACACTCACAAAACTACTTCCTGTCAGCTATGGATACCTGTGCGTCCTCTTCCCATTCATTAACTTCCTGCTGTTTCAGTTTAGCCAAAATCTACATATGGTCTTCTCATGTGTGGTGCAATTTTTTTTTCATTAACAGGTCAGGGTTTTGTTTTTTTTTTTTGGTGTTGTTCTTGTTTTTGTTTTTCAAGGTAGGGTCTCACTCTAGCCTAGGCTGACCTGGAATTCACTATGTAGTCTCAGGCTAGCATCAAACTCATGGCAATCCTGCACAACCTGCTAACAGGTGAGTTTTCAGGCATGCCATCCCTCATACAGCATGAAAAACATCTACAATGTAGTGCTTGCTGACAGCAGAGCAGATAATACAATTGGTCAGAAAATAGTTTGGGGAGAGAATGGAACATATCTGTGCTCAGAATTTCAGAGGTTTTACTGCACTCACTAAAGCAAAATAAAGGAAAGTGGTAAAGCTAAGATTATGGCTATTACAGTTCTCTAATATACTATGAGATAATGTGTCATGATACCTGACATTCATGCTATAATATTTCCACACACTAAGGCAAACTGTTTGAAAAAGAATAGGAACTTGGAATACAAGATACATTTCTTCTTTTATAAATATTGCTAGTGATTATTATTATAAAATAACACTAATAAAAACAATGGCAAAGAGAACATCTGAATTCCTCAGGTCCCAGGAAGGCCAATACAGTGGAATATCCTGCCTTTTATGCAGTCACTTTTACCTTTCAGATTAAGCAAAAAATACAGCTTATTTAATGCTGTTGGGCATGATAAAAGCAAGATTGTAAATCTAGTGCATTAGGGTCAAAAGTATTGCAAAGTAACTTTCCAATTGCAAGAGTTTCTCTAAAATCCAAAGCAAGTTTATTAAAGTAAACTCCTACTTGTGTCAAGACTGTATGAGGAAAAAATAAACGGCTTCTTTCCTTCTGAATAGGAAAAAACACCTCATTTTATGTTAGAAATATTCCATGGAGTTTTATTTAACCACACGCCTTTGACTGAGTGTGTCGGAAGTACTTCAGCATCTCCTGGTATGTCATCATTCTGAGCTCATTGAGAATTCAGCAAAACATCACGGAGTATAATATATTCATTTAGTATCCATTTGGATGTCACACTTATTTCTATAGGTATTCAATTGTAATTCAACATTACTGGGCACTCAGGAGAGGCTTCAGCCTTAATTTCTTTAGTTGCCCCACTGTTAGGATCTAGCTTCTGCATCACAATGAGCACATTTGCATGTACAATTTATTCTTGATCTGAGCTTTCTATTTTAAAGATTCTCTTTTTTCCTGATTATCACGTTTAAATGCAAATTGTTTGATACACTGCTAGTCTGTTACAGTTGTGAGGAAATCTTATGGAATAAGACATTCCATAGATTAGGTATAGCTGTAAAAGTTAGCTGAGCTTGTGGTATTTACATACATATATCCATTATGCCTAAACAAGATAAACATACTTTTGTCACTCTTTTCTCAGCTAAACTCAACCAGGTCAGGGTAAGCCATAAATATCTATGGAAAATTAGACCTAAATTTTGTGGGTTTTGAAGAATGCTATCTCTCACCTAAAATGTAACCTTTCTATATTTTAGTGACAGTAGCTAAATATTAACACCAAGGGTCATAAAGTGGTTCTGGAAGTTATAAAATGCCCTGGCTCTCTGATTCTCAGGGGTTTTACCATCAGTGTAAGAACTGAGAAGTAGCAATGAAAACAATGTGGCTGAAAATGCTCCAGTTCTAAACACAAATACAGTGGCAGAAATATACATCACAATTACACTAGCAAGTTGAGCTAAATCTACAAATGTTGGCAGAATGTATACATATAAATATGTGTTTTTGTGCTAAATTTTTCAGTTATTCACAAATCATAAAATTACACCTGGTTGAACCAAACTTAATATCCATAATTTAACTATAAATATGAGTGTATCCTATATTGCTAATATTAACTTATTCATCAATGGTCCTATGGTAATAATTATAACTAGATGTAACTAAGATATAAACTACTTTTAAAAATGAAATTTCAATTTCACACCTCAGCCTATATAGAGGCATTTGCTCAACCATATTTATTGCAGCTCAATTCATCATAGCTAAGAATTGGAATCAACCCAAATGTCCATCAATGGACAAATGGTTATCAAAGTTGTGGTACATTTTCACTATGGAATTCTACTTAACTGAGGGGAAGAATGACATAATGAAATTTAAAGAAAAGTGGACAGATTTGGAACAGATCTTACTTAGTGAACTCACACAAGAATAGACAGTCAAATACCACATATTCTCCATCATTTGCAATTCATAACCAGGTTAAGCTTAAACTCAAAGCAAACCTGACAGGTGGAAGGTGAGACTGTAAAAGGTGATGGAAGGAATGGGGGCCTGGGAGGGTGGGAGGACTCATACAATAAGCTAAACAAATAATGAATCAAAACCGTAAAATCCTCGCTTATACACAACAAGCTCCTGAGAAAGCTGTGGGCATCACCTAGAAAGAGAGGCCATGAATAAAATGAGAGGAAGCCTAATTCCATTGAAAACTGATCAGACCTGCAACTCCCTGTCCCAGTTATTGGTTCCTTCACACACTGAGCTGTTGATCAGAGAGACCCATGAGGTCTCCAAAAGAGAACAGGCTTCTGTCAAAGCTCTTGAATACCTGCCCCAGGCAGGTAAGATCCTATTGCTGAAGAAACCACAGAAAATCATCACACAATACCAAGAAACCCTGGGAGATCCAAAATGATAACCTGCTCCCAGATGGTAGCATGAGTACTTCTTGTAGGCACTACATGAGCAGCCATGGAAAAATGGTCAATGTTATTTGGAGAAAGCAGAGAGCACTGATATAAAATTCAGACTGATGCCATGAAAATGTTAATCACACTACTTTATGGGAGAAATCTGAGAGTCAAGAAGTGATCAGCTATGTAATAGTGGTGCCAAAACCTAGGGAGGTAATCAACGGCTTTCAAGTTGGCCAAGAAATCCACTCAGTGACAAGGAACCCTTAACTGGAACTGGGATTTGGGACAAAACCCTATGGCAACCAAAAACCTGGGCTCCAAGGGGATATTCCCACTATCAGAGAACTACAGAGAGGCTGGACCAAAGAGAATCTTGTCAAATTAGCAAAGAGTGTCTTATTTAACCTATACCAATCTCACTCTCTGATGGAGATTCTGTTTGTATTTTTCAGAAGGCAGTGAGAGAGCTGTAGCCAATCCAACTCCACCAACAAACCAAAGAAAAATGGCTGACTTCCAGGCAAGAGATGAACCACCCCTGGCCTATCATGTAGGCCCCAAATGGAACCATTGAGAAAATGTCATGATAAGCATAAGACATATCACCACAGCAAGACAGATAACCCAGGATAGGTCAAAGAGACAGACACTATCAATATCCAACACAACTCAAAGCAGAAGTCCAGAGACACTTAAGATCTCAACAATAAAACAGACTTAAAACTCACCCACCAAGACTCAGGGAACTGAGCAGAAGAGGGGCAGAAAGAATGTAAAAGCCATGGTGGGGAAGAATATCCCAAGACTTTGCCCCCCCTCAGCAACAACACACAAGGAGAGGGGGAACCTGGTTACTTGCTGTACTACTTATAACCCCCTATCCCAGGTGTGCCAGTCAGATGTCTGTAGGGACCACCCCTCCCCTTCCAGCCCCACCCCTTGAATGGGAGGTGTCTAGTTGGAGCTACAACCTAGGTGCTAAAACTGATTGGTCAGATATGAACCAATCAGCTGTCCCTCTAACTCACCTGGGGAAGACTTAAAACTAGCTTCCTGAGAGGAAGCTGGCCCTCTTCCCCCACATGGCAATGGAGTAGAAAGACTGCTGACCCAGGCCTTAAGAAGGTAAGGCCTTCCCCACTTCAGCTAATGGCTGGAGTGGGGAAGGCAAGCTCCAGACTTTTCCTCTCATAAGTCTCTCTGTCTCATAAAGGGAGTCTTCTGTTATCTTAAATTGGGCTGTTTATTTAACTAAATAATATAAGTTTTGTTAACTCTCTAACACGTGCTCTCCCCACAGGGGTGGCAGGAGAACTCTGTGACTTCCCACATGGTGACTGGGAAATTTCCCCATCCATCTCCCCCTTTTCCCTAATTTACTAAATTAGAATAAATGTGTAATTAAAATTTAATTCTGTCCCTGTGTACAATTCTTTGGCATTAGAGGACAAGAACTCGGAGTAGAAGGAGGGGGAAGGGAAGATTCCAAAACTCTCTCTCTCCCCGTGTTGCTTACAATTATTAATTATCAGCAACCCGTATCACAGGGACTGATCCAGTACACCACGAGGAGAGTCCCCAGTGGGTTGGAGACTGGGAGGAAGGAATTAGGCTACCATCATAAGATTTGCCCACATAATGTATGCAGTTATGGATAATAAAGACAAAAAAATGAAATTTCACACCTAATGCCAATACCTCACTTAAAACATAAGAGTTTATAACTTATTCCATAGGGAATGAAGTAAAACAGAGATTGATTTGGTAATTTATGATATTATGAGTTAATCCTGAGTAGAAAAGGAATAAATGTTTTAAATATAGTCAGGTTTTTGTTTTTTTTTTCAGGGAACAACCTCACTCTGGCCAAGGTTGATCTGAAACACTCTATAGTCCCAAAATGGCCTCAAATTCATAGCAATCCTCCAACCCATGCAACTGGAGTGCTGGGATCAAAGGTGTGAGGCACCATGCTCCATTTAGTTTTCAATTCTTAAATCCAATGGACTGTTACCTGAGAAAACAAAGTGCAAATCAATGAACTGTTGACAAATTAATCTGTTCATGTTTCTTGCTAATCATATAAAAATGAACATATAAATGAGCCAATTATATACAAGTTATGCATAGATAGTCACAGGCCAGTTTTTGATCCTGGAAGAGCTATCAACACATTTGCAAGTTGCCTGGGAAGGCACTTGGCTCTACCCTATGAGGGAAGTCCACCTTGTCTTAACTAACTCCTTTCTATCCTTTGTTTTACTCTGTTGTGATAAGAACACACACAATAAAAATCTACCTTCTTTTAAGTATGAAATGCAGGACTGTTGATGGCAGATATAATTCTACTGTTGATTTCTAATCTTTTTGGTTTAAGACTTTACTGTTTGGATCTTTGTCTGTTTTTGTATTTTTTAACTTGTTTGTTGAAATTTTTCATACAGCTACCTAATTTATTTTGATCAGAATCCCCTCCCATTACTTCCTTTTTTCCCTTCCCCATCCCACTTTCACTGAACCCCTTCTGTTAATTAGTTCTACTTCTCCTTTGATGTCTTTCTTTTTTGTTTTGTGTGTGTGGTGTGTGGTTTGTGGCATATGCATGTGTATATGTCTGTGTGAGATCTTCTGTGGTGTCCACAGTGAAACATCAGGTGTCCCCCTCTGTTGCTCTAGTGCCCTTTTAAATTTGAGCTCCAATCTCTTATTGAACGCAGACCTTTACATTTTTCCCCAATCTCTGAGTATTCTTGGATCTCTACTCTCCTGTAAGATTGGAGTTACCTGATGACGTCATGCCCAATTAGTAAAGTGGGTATCAAATTCAGCTCAGGCATCTTCAGGTCCTCCTGTTTGTCCTTAAAGTACTCTTATCTGCTTAGCCATCTTGCTAGCCTTTGCCCCCTCTCCCATCATCCATAGTGATATGTTGATGGGCCCAAGATTGTCACATAAACACAGCTGCACGGAGGCGCGAATGCAACAGACCCTTCATGTACAAATTACGTCATTACAAAGCACTGCTAGCCATCCCTGGGCTCTTACATCCTTTCTGTCACGTATTCTACAATGGTTCCCTAGCCTTGGCAGGTGGGACAGAGATGTCTCATTTAGTACTGAACATTTCACTGTCACTTTTCAGCACATTTCTGAGTTGTGAATCTCTCCACTGTAATCTATAAAAGAAGCTTGTCTGAACAAAACCAAGAGTAGTACTGATCAATCTTAAATGTAAATATTTAAAGGGAAATTTTACGGGCACAACATATCTGTTTATTCAAACAGTAGTAGCTTCCCCACTAGGGCCTATTCGCTTCCTACACAATGACTTTTGACTATATTTTGAGTATCTTTCCCATGGCCTCATATCCAATCAGAGAGTTGTTGTTTTATCCATAGCTAACATACCAGTGGCCACATCACTCCTGCTTTGTCATTTATGTACCTATCAAGGCCCGCTGCTGGGTAAGACCAATGATGACTTCCATCCAGTAGCCTAGATAGCACTTTCTAGAACTATGGCTATTAGCCACTCTGGAGGGGTTTCTAGCTCAGTTTCAATTTGATATCTTAGTGTACTACAACCAAAGTATAGGGTACTGTTGTAGTCAGCTTTTTCTGTTGCTGCTCAGAAAAAACCCAAGCAAAAGTGGCTTGTTGAGGAATGGGTTTATTTGGCTTATGGACTCAAGGGGAGACTCCATCCTGGCAGGGAAAATGATGGCGTGAGCAAAGGGGTGAATATCACCTCCACCACAGCACTGCAAACAGCGGCAAGAAGATGTGCCAAACACTGGCAAGGGGAAGCTGGCTTATATCCCCCCCATAAGCCCACCCCCAACAACACAGCTCCAGCAAGATTATAAAACCTAAACTGCCATCATCTTATGATCGATCAATTAGAACACATTCATTTGTTTGTAGGGAACACCTGGATCAAACCATAACAGGTATCTATAGCAATAGAGACTTACACTCTAGTTATGGTGAACAATCAAGAGCTTTGTCAATAGTCTACATTATTTTATAGGCCTATGGGCTTCCCTGGCCAACAACTCACTGGGAAGTAGCCCACCCTATGCACTGAAAGTTTTCTATCAAACTATGATTTCTGAGTATAGCATTAACCTACCTATCAGGTACTTCTGCCCAAATTATCTTCTTTAAATATATTTTTTTTGGCTAGCAAAGGAGGTTTCCATATGACTTATTCATTTCATGTTTAGTTTCAGTTAACTATCCTCCACCTTCTTCTCCACCCCCTTCCACTGACCTCCTTCAGACCATTCCACCCACAGTATTCTGTCCTTCCACTTTTATATCTACTGTCTTCCCTTTAAGCCCCCTGCCTCTTGGCCTTCTTGCTTCTTGGATTCTACTATTGACTCTTGTTCCAATTTATATACAAATCAAAAATTCAAAGCCAGGATCCCTATATGAGATAGAATGTGTGGCATTTACCTTTCTGAGCCTAGGTTACATGTCTTAGTATAATATTTTCCAGATCCATTCATTATCTTGTGAATTTCAAAATTTCGTTTTTTTCACAACTGAGTAAAACTCCATTGTATATATTTGCCACATCCTTAATAGACACTTTTCAGTTTATGTGCGTGTACTGAGTTAATTTTCTATTATGAACACAGCAGCAATAAACATGGCTAAGCAACTATCTCTAAAGTTTAATGTTCATAGGGTATATACCCAGGAAAAGTATAGCTTGGTCATATGGTGGATCTATTTTTTAGATTTTTTTCAAAACTTCCACACTTATTTTGATAGTTGCTTCACCAGTTTTTATTCCCACCAACAGTGAGTAAGTGTTCCCCTTTCCCCAGCATGTTCACTAACATTTGTTGCCATTTGTATTGTTTTTTAATGATAACCATTATGAATGAAGTTATATGGAAACTGAAATCTATTCAGTTTGAATTTCCCTGATGGCTAAACATGTTGAAAATGTTTTAAAATATTTATTTAACATATGTATATCAATAAACATAATAATATATCATATTGATGGGTTCAGGCCAGAAACTACATGATCATTTCAATAGATGCAGAAAAGCCCTTTAACAAAATCCAACATCTCTTCATAATAAAAATGTTGAGAGACGGGCTGGAGAGATGGCTCAGCGGTTAAGGCACTTGTCTCTAGTGCCTAAGGCCCATATAAACCAGACCCACAAGGTGGTGGCCCTAGTATGTGCTCTCCTCTCTCTCTCTCTCTCTCTCTCTCTCTCTCTCTCTCTCTCTCTCTCTCTCTCTCTGCTTGAAAATGAATAAATAAAATATTTTTTTAAATGTTGAGAGACTAAAGGATCACATCTCAACATAATAAAGGTTATATATAACAAACCTATACCCAACACTATCCTAAATGAAGAAAAAGTCAAAGCATTTCTAGTAAGATTGGAGGAAGGTAAGGGTTTTACTCTCTCCTGTACTACTTAACATAGTACTTGATACCTTAGCTAGAGTGATAAGGCAAAAGAATATAATGATACAAATAAGGAAGAAGTCAAACTATCCTTACTTTCAGATGATATTATTATTTATAGAAGAGTTTCCAAGCTGGGCGTGTTGGAGCTGGGCACTTGGGAAGCAGAGGTAGGAGGATTGCCAAGTTCAAGGCCACCCTGAGACTACATAGTGAATTCCAGGTCAGCCTGGACTAGAGCGAGACCCTACCTCAAAAAACAAAAAAAAAAAAATTAGTTTCCATAAGAAAACTCCTAGAGTGAATATAAACTTTAAGTAAAATGACAAGATATGAAATTAATATGCCAAAATCAGTCCTTTTCTTATTTGCAAATGACAAATATATGGACAATCAGGAGACATTCCAGTTCTAAATAACTGCAACAATTATTTAATATCTTAGAATATCCCTAACCAAGGAAGTGAAAGACCTCTACAATGAAAACTTTAAAACACTGAAGAAGTTGAAAGTGAAGAAGTCACCAGAAGATGCTTGTTGAGTGGAAGAATGAGTATCATAAATATGACCATCCTACCAGAAGCAATATCCCAATTGAAATCCCAGTACCATTGTTTCCAGAAATAGTAAAAAAAAAAAAAAAAAACACCTAAACTTAAAATTCATATGGAAGCATAAAACGACCTGAATAGGTAAAGTGATCCTTGGAAAAAAGATACAGTCAGAGATATCACCAATCCTGATTTCAAGTTATATTACTGTCATAGTCAGCCACATGCAGCTGGGATAGAACTCCAAACCAGGCACAGATTTGGAGGAAATTATTTATTAAAGTAACAGATCCAGGGGAAGTTTAATAAGGAAGAAAAAGGTTGGCCCCTTTCACAGTTCCAAGCAGAAAGAAAAATCCATCACCTCCAGCCAACACACTCCAACTTCAACTAGCAAAACAGCAGGACAGCCAGACTTCAGTTCCAGACTGCTCTTTGCATATGTATCAATGGAATTTCACATCCACCTTAGAAATACCCTAGGAGGTCAAGCCAGGGTGACACCTCCTCCAGCCAGGAGGTGGGAGACAAATCTTTAATACACTTTTGAATCTATTGGGGGACATTTAATCGAACTAACACAATTACCAAGTCATCATAATAAAAGCAGCAATGATACTGGTACAAAAAACTAGGGCGTGGGCAGCAGGAGGGAGCTTTGGTTGAGCACCATTTCCCACACTTGAGACACAACTCCATCCATGGAGAGTTTGGCAGCCACATAATTACCCTGCTGCTGAAAATGGAACACTTCTGTAACATGACAGTGAACTAAATGTTTAAGAAGAGCTAAAAGTAACCAGCCCGACAGTAAGAACATTTTAAAAAAATATTTTATTTATTCATTTTCAGGCAGAGAGAAGGGGGAGGGAGGGAGGAGAGAGAGTGCACCAGGGCCACCACCTTGTGGATCTGGCTTATGTGGGTCCTGGGGAATTGAACCAGAGGCCTTAGGCACTGGAGGCAAGTGCCTTAACCTCTGAGCCATCTCTCCAGCCCTGTAAGAACATTTTAACAAAAATCATTGTTTAGCTCCAAGGCAATGACTTTCTATTCTCATGTGAGTTATATTGGAACACACGGCAGCTCCAAATTTGTTCTTTATTAACTATTTATTTACCGATTGATCACATGTATGTTTCTTTACATATCCATTCCTTTATGTTGGAGAGACATTTTGACTTTAATAAATACGTAACAGCTGTCATCCGAGTGTTCATGAGATTCGCCCTGACATTAGTTGCACTGTTCTGTAGTTTATAATAACTGATTTTAAATTAAAAATTCACTTCCTTTTGCAGTAATGGTAACATTTCCTGTTGCCTTTTGAAAATAGAAGAGTAGCTCCATCTACATTAGCTTCTGTGTTTCTACATTTTGATGTGCTTTCAGCATTGCTTTGCTATCAAGTGAATTTCTACTTCTTAATTCTCCAGTGAAGTTGTTGCTCTGCTCACATTTTTATACATCACCTGGACTCAGCGAATATATTATTGCTATGCTTCAGAACTTAAATAAGCCAGCATTTCATAATATATAGACTAGGTTCCTTTTTTTGAAAGTCAAAAATACAAATCCTGAAAAATTGGCTATATTGATTCAACTTAAAAATGAACGCTTTCTACCAATATCTACTGAGGTAAGAACCCTTTTTTTTGCTACTGGAATGAACTGTGTTAGAAATAATCTAATTTTTCCTTCATTGATCTTGTACTCTGGTAAATGAGGATACTACTTTTTATATAGTATACATGTTGTATTTCCCACATAGTCTAGGGACTGAGGATACAGCAGTAAACCAAACAGGCAGACAGAACCCTTCCTCTGAAGAGGTTTCAAGTTCAGCTAGCAGAGACAAACAATGAACAGTAAGTTGAGAGAGTTCCATGAAATAAGCAGAGCACAGTAATAGAAAAATGTAAGATGACAAAGCAGATAGAGCTGAGAGACATTATCAAGGGACTCATTGGAAAAGATAATTTCTACAGTTGCTGGAAGAACCTGGCTCCAATTTTGATGTTTGACTGATGACAGCTTTTAGACGCTCTCTTTTCTCTGGCATGTTATTGCAGATGGTAAGAAAACCTGGTTGGGATATTTCCTTCAGTGTCAGTGAAAAGTTCCAACTGTGCAAATCCCCGCAGTGTCTAGGAACCTCCCCTTGCTTTACCATAAGTAACGTCAAAGGTGCGTGCCGGTCCTTTCCTACAAATCATCTTTAGGTAAACAACAAATCTCCTCATCATGGTATATATACATGTTGCCAGACTCTACATAAAGACAAAATTTTGTGGCGAGAGTGTTTTCAGTCTTCCATTGGGACAATAATAAAACAGTTACTTAGAATTTGCAATTACCTAGAAGAATTTATAACATTTAGATGAATGATTTGTTTTGTATGCAAACAGATTAAGTCAACATTTAATAGCTTCCTGTGAGACTTTGTAGTTGTCAATATATGAATATTAAACAAAGAAAAGAGATATAGAAAGCTTAAAATTTTAGACAAAACAGTTATTATACCTTCATCTATGGGCCAATCATGTTCTGCATGGGAGCTGAGTCACTGCTGATACCTTCAACTATGGGCTATGCTTCACACCTATTGCAATAATTCCATGTAGGTCACTTAGAAGTTCTTATAATATGACACTTTGTAAATGATCTGATGACTTTTCAAACTGCTCACACTAGTGACACAGTAAAGTGGCAAGCATTTATTCCAAACAAAAAATACTCTGACACCTGCCCACTGCTCATTGTATCCTGTACAATGTATTCTCCCAGACTCTTCTGTTGAATGTTTAATGCTTCTGATTACGAGAAGACTCAAATCTATTTTTGGCATTGCACAATGAGCTGAGGGAATCTCCATGTTAATAAGGAAGGCTTGCTGCCTAATTCACTTCAGAGTCAATGGTCGAATATAGGTTTTGCAGGGCTGGTATGTCCTAAAGGAGATGGACTATTGGGAGTGAGTGGCAAGGTGGGAGAGACAGTTAGGATATCTAGAAGGTAGTCATGGCTCCAGAAACAGGTGGCTTTAAATCCAAGGTACAAATCTCAGGTTCAGAAATATCTAGGGTATTTCCAGAATAATATCATATTACATGAAACAAACTGACCTCTTTGTCTATGGAAGCTACATGTGGCAGATATTTCAATGGATTACACATGGGATGAGATAGTTCCTACTGGACTAGACATTTACATGAATTAATGTAAAGTAAAATCAAAGTCCTAAATAGGAACAGTAATAGGAAAGAAATGTAGCAGAGCCAATAGGAGTGTGTCATGATCCTACATGTAATTAAAGCATGCAAGTGCATACCCAATGTGTTGGCATGGCAGCCTAGTGACATTCAAACAAAATGAATATCCCATCTTTCCTTCCTCTCTTTCTTCCAGTTTTATTCAGATTTAACACTTTCACAGTGTGTCTCAGGCACTTGATCTATATTCAGAGCTTTCTTTACTTCCTAGCAAGCTCAAAGCATTATAGGGCCCTAAAGAGGTTTCAGAATTAAAATGAATTATGTCCCAACCCATAATTATTTAATGTGTGATAAATGTAAAACTGGGAAGTTAGTGTTAAAACCACGGTCTCCTGCCTGCTTTAGAAGATAAGATTGAATTCATTTGCTTTTGTCTATACCCACGGATAAAAAACTAACTCTTACCAACGTCATCTTAGAGAAACAGAATAGCATTCGGATCTTGGTTTTATCTTGTCACCTGAAGGGAAGAAAAACAATTAGATTGTTGACTCACAATTTCTTATATTAATCAAGATGTTATGTAATTGAGCCAAATGAGACTCCATTCCCTTTTTATTTTCCAAACTAGATAAAAGCATAGCAAAATAATGTTTTTGAGATCACACGGAGGATAAGACTATATGATATTCCCTCTCTAATCAAGTTGGTTCCCAGAGCTCACAGGGCATGGCAATTACAACTAAATTGGATGTTGGCGTTACAAGGATTATATCCTCGATAATGAAGGTTTTTAATGCTCTTGTTTCATTGTTGCTTTGTTTTTAACTAGAAAAATCCTGATAAAGACTGTTATTTTTTATAATGCCTTTCTAATGGAATACTATTGTGGGTTCCAATGAAATATATATGAAATATATATATATATATATATATATATATATATATATATAAAGCTATCACTCTATTTTGACCTTAAGGAAAAACAAATCATTTTGCTATCTTCATTTCATAGAAGTATTATGCTCTATACTAGAGAATATGATTACTTGAATAATATTTCAAATATCCCCTTTTCATACTTAATAAATAAACATTGACTGAGAAAAAACTCAGCACCTACTTTTTATAGTTTATTGTGGAGTAGTTTTCATTCAGGTTCTGAATCCTCTGGTTTGCCTCTCTTTTTTAGTATCAATGTCATCAATAAATATTTTAAATATCATGAAATGACAAATATTTAAAATAAGAAACATAATTTTTATATAAAACTATGAATAAAAATATAAATCTAAAATAATTTTGTGACTACCATTTCTACTACTGCTATTATTATAAACTCTGTCAATCATCTACTACTTTTTAAAGTAAAGGATCTTTGGTTTATTCCTCTAAGACTATCAGACTACTATGGACAGAAAAAGCCATTATAGTATCTACATGACCCAAGGATCTCCATACTGAGGGCTTCCATTTTTTTTCATTTATTTTGGAGTGTTTGAAAACATTAAATTTTGACTAGTTCATAGAAGACTGTACAACTAAGACTGAAAAAAAGAGAAAGGTACAACAGCATACAACACACATGCACACAGGTTATTATCTTTTGCAACAGAGACTATTTTATGAGAAAAATAATGAAGTATATGAAGTATAGAAATTCGGTCAATGTGAGTTCATGCCAATAAACTAAAATCAAGGACTAGATATCACTGTTATGCTGAATCCCTACAGGTTGTTCTCACCTTCCTTTTCTTTAGGGTAGAGAAGATTAAATAATATTGAAATACTTGTTAAATTGTTTACCATTTTGTCAATTGTTCTCAAAGTTAGATCACTAAGAAATATGACAAAATAAGAAACAGCAGAGAGCACCATGTGGCCATGACTGTAAAAATAAGTAGAAATACGGAATGGTACCTTTAAAATTCTTTCTCTGTTTCTTAAACAATGAATGATATCAACAACCTTGATTTGGAAGAAAATAAAACCTTTCCTAGAAATTATTGATGCAAGCATTGCCATAGTCTATGTACGCAGGGCATCTGTCATTAAACTAGTTGTCTTCCAGGCACAATTATATTCAGCATTTATTATGTATTAAGTAATTACTTAAAACCAATTTTGGAAATTAAAGTTCAGAGTCCTCAGCTTACTTATTCTATTGCATGTAACATAGAGACATTATTGTGTTTTAATACTTTATAAATCAGAATTTCTCCATTTCAATTTCACATAATAGAATAATATTGTATATATCAGTGAATTAAAGCCTAACAAAATCACAGCCACTCACACTCCAGAATTGTTTGTGCTTGAAAACACAAGAGAAACGCAATGATTCCAGGAGAAGAACATCTACTCACATGTTTTTCAAAAGTTTCATTCTACCCTCAAACCAGCACACACATGCACAATACACAAATAAATACACAAATTAAAATGTTATAGAAAAGCAACATAGCTTACATATTACATAGTAAAACCAGAAAGGTTCTTAATGCAAATCATTTCTTCAGACCTTTTATGTTTTCCCTAGGACAATTTTGACAAAGAATCTTAATGACATGATCAAAGTTGTCTATAAATAATTCATTTGGTAAAACCAGAGAAAAAGACAGTAACCATCTGATAATAAGTTGTGCCTTGTAGCTTCTATTCCACTCACAAAAACCAGCCTGGTATTCTTTAGAAATCAGCAGTTTCCTTGGAGGGGTACAAATTTTAATTTTACCAGCTTGACTATTCTACAGGTATGTTGGAAAAGTATGGATTTTCAGTTTTCATGTATGGAGAAATAAAGCACACACATATATACTTAGATTTACCAAGACTTGTGATCTATAGTGTAGGCTTTATTAATTTAAAATTTCTAACAATAGGGAAAGAGAATGAACTAAAAATGATTTTATTCAATCTTGGAAGAAAAATTTCATTATGCAGCTCAAATAAATATAAGCGAAATTTTAAGAAAATTTAGCCAACTTATGGACTCAGAGTTTTTGTTTTCAGTCTTTCAGTAAATCAGGCATGGTACTGAACACCTATAATTCCAGTACTCAGAAGACTGAAGCAGGGTGATAACTAGTTGGAAACCAGTCTGTTCTACATTGTGAGAACACTTGTCTTAGAAAAATAGGAAAAGTCTTTAAGTATTTGCATTTTATATTTAATATATTTCCTATAACACATTATCAAGATATCAAATTAGATATGAATGCAGACTTAAAGATTATGAATCATTCTTCATCAACATATTGAAGTTAGTTAAATTAATTTTACTAGTGCAATATTTTCCCATTTTTTAAAGGACTCACTCCATCTTTAATCATGTGCATCTGCAGTCTCTTTCTTATCTTTTTCATTTCTCAGGAAATCTTCTTATCAAAAGTCACCTGTTGAGCTGGGGATGTGGTGTAGTGGTTAAAGACACTGACTTGCAAATCCTTTGGGTGTGAGTTCAATTCCCCATCACCTACATAAAGCTGGATACAAATGTCACATGAATCTGTGATCTCAAAGCACCTATGGAAATGGGAGGTGGAGCCAGGAGAATCCAAAGTTTAAGGGCCAGCTAGAGTGCCATTCACTGGAGCAGCAAGGGACCCTGATGCTGAGAGATGGAACAAGGCACCTCACAGTTATCCTTTGTGTGTCTATACACAAACTACACAAATAAACAGAATTTCTTTAAAAGTTAGTTGTTAATGGGTAAACAGATACTGTAAGAATATTTAAGTTTCTTGAAAAAACATACTCATATGATTATATGAATCTATAAGAGAAAATAATTATAGAATTTTATCCAATTTGATATGTGTGGTAGTTTGAATAGATGTCCCCCAATAGAATCAATAATTTATTAAAATTGTTAATTGTCGCCAGGCTTCTGGCTGGAGGAGGTGTCACTTTTGCCTGGCCTCCTGGGGTCTAGCCCTGAGGTATTTCAAATTGGATGCAAAATACTAGGGATAGATATGCAAAAGAAAACCCTGAACCCCAGTTTGGCAATTCTGCCATTTTGTGAGTTACAGTGTTTACAGTGTGCTTGTTTCTGTGGTGGTGGGTTTCTCTCCCTGCTTGCTTCTGTGAAAGGGAGCCAACCTTTTCCTTCTTTTTTTTGGAACTTCCCCTGAATGTATTAGTTAGTAAATACTTTCCTCCCTAAAATTGTGTCTGGTTTGGAGACTCATCCCAGCAGCATGTGGCTGACTATGACAATATGTAACATTAAAAATACATTAAAAATTTTTAAAAATACATAAACAGGACTGGAGAGATGGCTAAATGGTTAAGACACTTGTCTGCAAAGCCTAACAACCTGGGTCTCTCTCTCTCTCTCTCTCTCTCTCTCTCTCTCTTCTCTCTTCTCTCTCCTCTCTCTCTTCTCTCTCTCCTCTCTCTCTCTTCTCTCCTCCCTCTGCTTACAACTAAATAAAAGTATGTTTACAAAGATGCATAAATAGAATCAAAAACTTTAACACTATCTTCAAGATTGGCTTATTATGAACACTTTAAAACTTTTGAGGGCTGGAGAGATGGCTCAGCAGTTAAGACACTTGCCTGAAAAGCCTAATGAACTGGGTTCAATTCCCCAATACCCATGTAAAGCCAGATGCCCAAAGTGGTACATGCATATGAAGTTCATTTTCAGTTGCTGAAGGCCCTGGTGTGCCTATACTCTCTCTGTGTCTGTATCTTTCTGCTTGCAAATAAATAAATAATAACTTTTTGTAATTTTCTGTAGGACTGAACTAAATCTAGTCATTTTGGTATAAGTTTGCTTTTCTGTTTAGATATAATAACATATACACTGTTGAATGGCACATAAGTAAATGAAAATATTTTAAAAAGAATTTTCTGAAAGAATTCTTTTTTTCTTTTTGCTCTGCACTACCTGTTCTGGTCACCCCAGCACTAAGTAGTAATATCTCGGGGAGTAGCTCTCAGTTTGGGTTCTTTTAGTGTCAATCACCATAAACATTTTAACTACCTGAAATTTGTATTGTTTTACCATTTACTAACCTGACATCTTTCTACCTATATAAATATTGGATGCCTCTTTTTGATTATTAATAATTTCATACATGGATCTATTTTGATCATAATCACCTCTTCATTACCTTCTTTTTCTCCATCCCACTTCCTCTGTACAGAGACCCACCTCTCAACTAATTTCTCTTCTACTTTCATGTATCTTAGAGCCATTGAGTTTAACCAGGGTTACTTGAATGAACATGGGTGGAAAGCTATTTACCTATGCAGGGGCAATGCCTTAAGGAAAATATTTCCTCTCCTTCAGCAATCACTGACTACTAAGAGCAACTTAGGGAACGGTAGGATCTTATTGTAGTCAGCTTTCTAGTTACTGTCAGAAAGAACCTGAGCAAAAGCAAGCTGGAGAGATGGGTTTATTTTGCCTTACAGACTCCAGGGGAAGCTCCATGATGGCAGGGGAAGCAATGGCATGAGCAGAGAGAGGGTGGACATCACCTCCGCCATAGCACTGCAAACAGCAGCAGGAAGGTGTGCCAAACACTGGCAAGGAGAAGATAGCTTATAACGCCTGCCCCCAACAGCACAGTTCTAACAAGGTTCCAATTCCAAAACTGTCATCAGTTGGGGACCAAGCATTCAGAACACATTATTTTGGGGGGACACCTGGATGGAACCACTATATACTTCATGACCCCCCCACCTTCCATGTCCATTTATCATAACAACAGTAGTAGCTTTCCTATTAGGGTCTACAACCTGCCCAGACATTGACCTTCAACCAGGTTTACAGAACCAAGCATTAATTCCCTCTCATGGAGCCGAGCTCAGATCAATCAGAAAGCAGTTGGTTATGCTCATAACAGGCATGCTCTATTCCACCAGCAGGCACACCTTGCCAGACAGGATAGACGTTAGCACATGGGCTATCAGATCTCAAGTGTTTTGCCTGCCACCCCCACCTCTATCCCCTACACCTTAAAACCTTTCCCTGCCCCTTAAGCCCCCATTCCAGCTTCCTGGTCTCTAAAAACACTCCTTCCCACTTAAAACAAAAAATCTAAAAACTTGAAGCTGGGGTGCATATGAGAGGGAATAGATGGTATTTGTCTTTCTGTGACAGGGTTAAATCACTTTGTATATTACACAGAATAATGGAGCACTTTCATTTTGTTTTATGTTTTATGTTCTTAAGAAACGTTTATTTTATACTAGTGTATTTAGTCCTGATTCTTAAATCCCAAAGGTACTCTAGTAATTCCAGTAGGTTACATAAACTGAGTTCTTCCTTTATAAAGCCTAAATAAAATTAGAATTATTTGTCACCAGAAAAGGAAGAAAATATTACATCTTTTATTTTTAATTTGTCACTTTGTTAAGATTTATTTTTCCTATTTAAGTATCTACAGCTGATCAACTGTCGAGTTCAGCAATAACCCATTTTTTTCTATTCGATTCAATTGATGATCAAATTCAAAATATATCATGAAGCTTTGTGTATATAAATAACAGAGCCCTTCCATGAAATTCGTGTACTTTTTGGATGGCTATGGATTTATTAAATTGGATTATGTTAGGGTAGCTTAAAAATTTATGAGGTAGTCACATCAATCTAAATCAGGAAATAATTTTGGAGAGGTTTTATCTACTATGCCTGAAAATATATATTCCAAGGCCTAGTAAATGTAGTTTGTTCCTTTTCCATAATTTAATTTTATCCTTATTTTTAATTTGGGTTTCATGTCATTTATCAAATTCATAAATATCTCCACTATTAGTTCTTTTTTAAAAAATACTTTATCTTTTTGTTTATTCATTTGTTTATTAGAGGAAGAGAAAGAGAAGCAGCTGAGAGACAATAGGTGTGGCAGTGCCTCTAGCCAATGCACATGCACTCCAGATTCACACTCTACCTTGTGCATCTGGCTTTATGTGGGAACTGGGGAATCAAATCCAGGTCATTAGGCTTTGCAGGCAAGTGCCTTAACCACTGAGCCATCTCTCCTGTCCTGCACTGTTAGTTCTTGACTTCAGAAGAAAAAAAGATAATAGCATCAGGTTCAAGCACTCTTTATTTATTTGCAAGCAAATATTTTGCAAGCATTTATTTGCAAGATATAGAGAAGAGAGACAGACAGATAATGGGTGTGCCAGGCCTCCAACTGCTGCAAAGGAACCCCAAATACATGCACCATTCTTGCCTGACATGGGTAAATAGGGAATCAAACCTGGGTTGTTGGGCTTTGCTGGCAAGTGCCTTAACTGCTGAGCCATCTCTAAAGCCATTCAGCACTATTTTTAAACAACATGAAGAACTCAAGTGAATAGTAATGTAACTTCCAGGATGACTTTATGCTAGCAAAAAAATAGCAAATTTGTTAATTTTAAATTCTACTCTTTCTTTAGATGCAATGTTCCTCACAAATTTTGTGTTTTCATTCACATAAACATTTTAGTTCCACTAACGCAGTTCCTAAAATTAATTGTCAATTCCTCTGTTTCTGCTAGTCAATCCACAGATGTGACAGCAGATTACTGCAAGTGACAATGACAATGGATTTGAGAATATATTGAGAAATGCATAGAGTGAGCTTCTGGGCTGCGCAGAGCACTGACACCTCTAATAAAGATTGTTCCAGTCCCATGGTGCAGATTCCATTTCTGCTGACATCAGAGAAAAGTTAGGTGGAAACACAGAGAAACATTGTCACTAGGTTCCAGTGACCCAGGGGACTGAGTAGATATCACACTCTTAAGTGACCCAGGGGACCGAGTGGACGTCACACTCCTAGTGACCCAGGGGAGTCTGTGGATGTCATGTTGAGAACTTGAGTCCCCATTATAGGTAGTGATGCATTTTTATTTGCTATTTATAGCAAGTCCATTTTTATGGTGTGTTATTCCAACAAGGTGTCTCAGTCCGCAGTGCCACTAGAGAGTAGCCTAAACAGCATAGTTATAAAAAGCAAAATCCCTGTACATGTGTGTTAACTGTGTATTATGGGTCAGAAGCAAAGGCAACAAAGACTCATGAAGCAACTTCGGACGTCACAATAGCAAAGGAAGTAGGAGATCTTTCACAGCATGTTTTCATTTTACAGAAGAGAAACCACAGGCCTGGGGGAGAATATGAGGGATTGATTGCTGCCCCACATTATTTTACCAAACACGTTTCTCCCTGACAGTTATAAATTCCATAGAATCTATATATTACCATAAATAAATACTGAGCATCAGATTATTTTGAAAATATTAAACAAGCTCACAGATGTATCCCTTTACTACAAGTTACTTCAATGATGATTTTTGTAACTTCTGTTTCAAACATTCCTAACTTTCACCTGTCCCATCAGACTCATCTTTAGTATTCACAAAACTACAGGCAGAAATACTGTTTGTTTTTGATTAATTCATTGTTGAAGAATGATGAACTCCACCATATGTTCCACTCAAGCTTCCTTGCCAGGGAGCTTTGTGAGCATGGCTTCCCCAGTAGACGACAAAGTGGCAGTGCGGCCTTTGGT
Source organism: Zapus hudsonius (assembly GCA_004024765.1). Classification (NCBI taxonomy): domain Eukaryota; kingdom Metazoa; phylum Chordata; class Mammalia; order Rodentia; family Dipodidae; genus Zapus; species Zapus hudsonius. The sequence continues at coordinate 27,339 of PVHP010010404.1, forward strand.
CTCTAATTAGTTTTGTGCCACACTGCAGCACTCAAGCACAAATGCATTTGCAAACCACAATGGGCTTCTTTTGGAAATGAAGACACTGGTTGGCTTTTGGTTAATGCTTTCAAAGATGTCCTGGGGAAATATCACATCTTTTAGTCCTGAACATTCCAGACTTCATAAGAAAACAAGTGCTCTCAAATAGCTTTCAGATATTACTTTTTACATTTGAGGACAGTCAAAAGTACTGACAATACACACATTTCCGTAAAAAGTATTTTCACTGATACTATAAAAATATAATGAATAAATGAATAACTAACCAATTACACTACTATAATCGCACTGTTCTCTTCTATTGTCCTAGGAAGGAATAGCAGTTTATAATCAATTCAAGTATCCAGTGTTAGTGTCGACTGAAAAAACATGTTATACAAGACTAATGCTAGAAGTATGAAGATTATTTTAAATCAGCATCTATAAGAGATCAGTTTGACAGTGATCATAATGAGAAATAAACCAGAAAAATAATCTCATTCTCAATAGTTTTGAAAAAAAAAAACTTTGGAATAAATGTAACCATAGTTGAAAGACCTCTCCAATGAAAATTTTTTAAGCCTCAGAGAAAGTCATTGAAGATATGCTAGAAGATGAAAGACCATTTTATGTTCAATGACAGCAGAATTAATATTGTCAAAGGGCTACCTTACTTAAAGCAATCTACAGATTCGTTGCAATCCTCATCAAATTATGATGATATTATTCACAGGAGATAAAAAATATTCTAACATTTAGATATAAGAACAAAAGTCCTTGAATAACCAAAATAATCTTGAATATACAGTGCCAGAAGCATTAACACACTTAATTTCAAAATAGACTAATGAGTCATAATAACAGACACACCATGAGATTGGCAGAAACCAGGTATAAGAACAATAGGATCAAACAGAGGGCACAGAAATCAACCCACAAAACTACAGCCACCTGAGCTTTGACAAAGATTCCAAAAACATATATTGGAGAAATATACAACCTTTTCAACAAATTGTGTTGTGAAATTAGTTATCTACATATATAAGATGAAATCAGATCGGTATCTTTCACTCTGTAAAAAAATCCATTCACAATTCATCAAAGACCTTAATGTAAGATTTAAAAATTTGAAACTACTAGACAAAAACATTTCAACATATAAGCATAGGCAAGGACTTCCTGGAAAAGAAAAGAAAACCTCCAATGGCTCAAGAAATAATTCCAAGGGCTGACAAGTCAGATACATGAAACAAACAAACAAACAAACCCTTGCACAGCAACCATCAAGTGGAAAGATAGTTTACAGAATGGGGGGAAATCTTTGTTAGCTATGCATTTCAAAGAGGATTAATATCTATGACACATCAAGATCTAAAAAAAACCGAAAATATCAAAATCCTATTCATTCTAATTACTGAAATGTATAACCATTTCTTAAAAGATGATGGCCAATGCAAATGAAAAAGGATTTAGCATTCTTAGTCATCAGAGAAATGCAGACTAAAACTTTATCGAGACTCGATATCACTCTAGTCAGATTGCTAACCTTGATCATGGGTTTTATATAACCACATAAAACCATTATATACTTAAATTACTATGTAAACTATTATATGATATATAATGAAAAAATTAATAATTGCATAATACATATAGTATCTTACATAACTATATATGTCTACAGTATTGTTTCATGAGATATAATATGAAAATAGAAACAATACAGGCCTGGAGGAATTAAGCGATGCCATGGGCAGGTGGAAAGTGTAGAGAGGGAAGGAGGTGAATATGGTCAAAGTGACTTTATGGAACTATTACTATACATAATGAATACACGCTAGTAGAATTTATATTAAAAATAAAATATAAACAAAAGCCTAAATTTTAAAAAGTACTGTAAATCTGCAAAATGATGCCTGGAATATACACAAAAGTATTGAATACATGATTTAATTACAGTACTAAATTATAAGAATTATATTGGTTGACTCGTTACTTTACCTTTTAGAGAAGGGTTTTGTTATGTATCCCAAAGCTTACTTGAAAAAGTAATTCTCCTACCATTGCCTCTCCCAAGGGCTGGGATTTCAGACAGGTGCCTCCATATTTGGCCAGAGTTGCCTGTCTTAGAAATTTTATCTACAGCAGTTTATCAGACATGGTTCAAAAATGAGAAAAGACACAGCAACAAACATACCGTCAAATATGAAATAAAACAGACCATTTTGTAAGCAAAGTACATTTTATTCAGTGACCCAAACTCAATAAATCCTTGATTCTAAACTTTACATAGGTTATATTAATACAAAAACTTACAGCACAATCTATACAAATCAGTTGTTTGCTTGATACTATAATTCAGATTTCTTTAATTTTGAATGAAACAGTCTACAAAGTGGAAAAAAATTATTTGCCAAACAGGAAAAATTCTGGTTTTCTAAATAAACCTGCCAAATGAATCTGCCATCTAGAATACATTGTATGGCACATACTTTAAAATAAAAGTATTTCATATTAAAATTAAATATCTTCCAATTTGTAACTGTGACTTATGTATATGTTTAATATGTTTTCTTGTCAGTCATACAAAAGCACTCAAATATTTATGAATGTGAAAATTAAAAGTATAAAAATATTAAAGTAGAAAGTTTTATTTTAAATTTCAAGATTTATCATTCCCAAAATAATTATGCCTAGTTACACAACTATAAGTACATAAAGCAAAATTAATAAAACTTAAAATAGAAGCTGATATATTTACTATGTATCTATGATTACTAAAATTGGTAAATATCTCCATAAGTTAGAATTATGCTCTTAGTTATACATAGATTAATTTAAATGAAAACCAGTAGTGTTATAGATATTATAAATAATGTACTTATGCAAGTAAATTTAAGGGATATGTATAGAAACTGGAAAACTACAGAATTTGTATTAATGAGTCTTCTGAGGTCCAAATAAAACTGACTTTATTTTAGTCCAAAGAGCAGAAAATAATATCTTATAGCTTGTGGAAAGTTTATAATTTCTATTAGGTAATTTCTCTTATATTGAGAATAAATGAAAACGGTGTGTATAATCACAAACTTTCCAATTTAAAAATAGAATTTATGAGGTTCTACCAATGTATATTTACAAGAGACTAAGATTTTCATTCTCGAATAGAACATCAGAATATACCATTTCAAAATCCAGAGCTGTCAGTAGGATCTAATGGAGAGATATTGCAAAAGTATATTTAAGACAAAAATATTTTCAACAAAATGGAAATGACAATGTGGCTCTTGTTCAATACACTCAAATAAAAACTTCAATAACCCTGTTTATATATAAAGCATTTCTGTTCCAATGATGCTATTATATAATGTCAAGGAGACTTTTGAAGCTCAATAATACATGTCAACATAGCACAAACTGAAAGTAATGATGCTAAACCACTGCTTGAATGCACATTATCTGTGTCACATTATTATACAACACCAAAGGTTCCAAACAACATTTAAAAAAGACATGTCTCTATGGATATCCCAGTTTGCCTTTAAGACAGAACTTCTCAAGAAAAACTGTTTCACAAGGTGGAATAATAAACTAAATGTAGCTGCTATTCTATGCTGTTCTGTGAAAAAATATCACATGGTACACTCTATAATTTTAAATGATTTTAATATAATTCACAAAACTGAGTACATATTATATTATAGATGTGTTTCATGGTCATATTTGCTCAGAATCTTTAATACATTATGTATGTCTATAAATAATTCAGAAACATTTTCACACCTCAATACACCTAGATACATAACACTAATGCATCGCCTGCACTCTATAGCACTGAAATTCAATTTCCAGCTACCAGTGCCATGGAGCTACGAAAAAGAAAACAAAGGGGATTAAAAATTAAGAGAGGTGAAAAAAAGAAATGAGAATGGAGAGAAAAAGAGAGGAAGTTGAGGAGGAAAGTACTGTTAGAAATTGAAAATAAAATGATTTCTGGATAAAACAATATTTATTTCAAATTAATAGTCTCTAGACACCCAACGGAGAAAAACTGTCCTCTGTATTATTAGCAAATAATATATATATATATATTTATTATATATATATACCCTGTTATACCCTGTATTATATTTACAACTATTGTCAAAGTCAAAACAGAATAGACCAAACTACTTTAAATATAAATATATATGAATATATATGAGTGTATATATGTATCTGTGCATATATATGTGTATATACATATGTAGCAAAAAAAAAATTAAAGACTTTACTAATAAACAATGAGAATACAATTTTACAAAGGGCTGATATTTATTTTTCTAAAATTAAAATTATTTTAAAAGTTTTGTGTTAAGACCAATGGTTTTCACTTTGCAAGTCTGGACTCCAAAGTTCACTATAAAATGGACTTCAAGCTAATCATAATGATACTAATGATTATAAGAGAATGAGAAATAGCACTTATTATATGTCTACTATATCTCATTAACTACTCCATAGAGTTACATGCAGTAAAAATTTAAAGCATACACTAATGAATGAGATCAGAGTTGATATCACAGATGAGGCAGTAGCAAGGGATGATGAGCAAGCTCTCCAGGATCACTCAGTTAATAAATACCTGGGTTGAAATGCCACTACTAGAGATCTAGCTATTTTAATCACTGTGCATACCACCTTTCAAGACCATCACAGGAAGGCTGGGAGCAAGGCACCAATGTACCTACCCTTGTGCATTTAACCCATTGGAATAAAGTGAATAAAACACTGTTTCTTGGACTTTGTTAAAATGATGTCAGTTCAGAGACACAACACAGATTTATGTGAAATTACCTCCAGCTCTCCTTAGCCTACTTAGGACCAAAGTCATGATTTGTCCACCCCGTTTCAGCCAATCAGTAGGAAAATTACAACAATAATATCTGTGTTCTTGGTCTTCTCCTAACATAATCCTGTATTTCTGTCTGTGTCCCTTTATAGGATAGTACAGCAGAAATTCCTTCAGAAGATGCTTGAAAATTTATCTTACTACATTTGAAATATCTAGAGCTAATACTTTCAAAATGTATAAACTTTTAATATGGCTCATATGCTCAAAAACATATGAAACAAGGGAAATGCCTCTTTTTACCAATCAGCACACACACACACACACACACACACACACACACACACACACACACACACACACATATATATATATATATATATATATATATATATATATATATATATATATATATGATAACCTGATAGTGTTTCATTGTAAAATTCTTTCACAGAGTAGGCCAATCTGAAAAACATAATGTTCACATAAATCCAACGGGATCAAAATTTTCATTACAGACATGAAAGTAAGCCATGGCAGGGGTGGAAATGAAAGAGATATAGAAATGTAGCCACTTACAATCTTTCATTTGTTCCCTGCAGAAGCTTGAAACATGGGAGCGAGGAAATAGAATATGATCAAACATCTCTCCTTGTATGTGACTAATTTGATACAAAGACAGGAAACCTTAAATCTAAATTACTGTGTACATTTATAGAGTCACATCAAACTGAATTGTTTTATCTAGGTATTTGAGGAGAAATTGAGAACACTGAAAAGCAGATCTATTAATGATAAATGAAGAAATGAGTACATGGTATTAATAAAGGCACTTTATATTTTGTGATGCTTTCTCTCACATCACTAAAATCCACGGAAAGCCAAGACTTACTGCAAATACAGATTGACTTGTGGGAAAGATACAGGCAGTGCATTGCTCAAAAGAGAAAGTCTTACACATTGTGAATATTGATGAATTCTTTTAAAATAGGACTAGAAACACAATATATAACATAAATTAGCTGTTTGCTGCTATATCTTTATACCATCCAACATGAATCATCCAATATTCATAACTCAGAAAACATTCAAACTGGCAAGAGATTGGTGATACCAACTGTTTAGTTATTTAGAAATTTTTGTTAGCACATCTTAATACACTGGGTTTCATCGTGACATCTTCACACTGGCATGCCACATAGTTTGAGCATTGGCCCCTACTCCCTTACCTTGTCCTTCCTCTTCCCGGAGGTCTGCCTCATTGTCCATATTATTCCACTTACCATGTGCTATTTGGCTGATTGTTATGGGGTAGATTAAAAGCTGGAGATAGATTCAAAACATAACAGCCAATATGTACAGATATTTTGATATTACTGATGAAGAAATATTAGGTTGTACACAAAAATACTCAATAGTTTGGATTTTGAGAAAATAGAATTCTAAATGTAGATAAGAAGAATGAAGAACATAATCTAATTTAACAGACCTAACCTTCCATTATTGTTTGACAATTGGAAAGACAGCTATAATAGTTTTAAATGGTAAACGTGGGCTTGTGAAATTATGCCAATACTACATGCCCATTGTTCAACTTTTCTCCAAAGGACCTAGATATTAAGGGAAATAACTTCACATATTTATTGTGCATGTGCATAACATTTGAAAATTTAGGTGGTTTTATATTTAGTTTTTTTGTCTTATTTTGTGTGTTTTTTGTACTGTGTGTTGTGTGTGAATCTGTCACATGTGTGAATGCATGTGTGTATAGGTGTTGTGCATGTGTATGCATGTGGAGGCCAGAGGTTGATTCTACATTTGGCCATCATTTTTATTCCCTTTTACAAAGGCATAACATCCTCCAAAATTAAACTGGAGCAATCAACAGACACAGAGTTAAAACACACATTATGCTTACAATACTCAAAATTGTGTATGAGAAAATGTAAAGATATAAATAAAAATGAATGAATCAAAAATATATTTTTCTGATTAACCTGGAATGTTTATTTGAATTATGAACTGCTTATTTCTTACAACAATATTAGAATGCTCAGTTCTTGAGCTGGAGAGATGGTTTAGTGGTTAGGGCACTTGCTTGCAAAGCCTGAAGGCCTGGGTTCAATTCCTGAGTATCCATATAAAGCCAGATGCACAAAGTGGTGCATGCATCCATAGTTCATTTGCATGTGACCCCATTCTGTCTCTTTCTTTCTCTCTCTCTGTCGCTATCTCTCTCTCCTTCCCTCCCACTCTCCTTGCAAATAAATAAATAAATAAAAAGAACCCTTAGCTAAAACTGGGATCTAAGGCAAACTCTTATGGAGACCAAGAACCTAGACTCCAAAGGGAAACCCCCACTAACCAGGGGTCTACAGAGAGGCTACACCCATTAGAAAATAGAAGAGAGCTTAACTGAAAAAAGAAGGGATTCGATGGTGGATTTAAAAGGGGATAAGAAGGATTGGGTAGAAACTGTCATGGTTTACTGTCTACTTATAGATGATATCGATAAAGCTTAAAATATCTTTATTTTATTTATATCTTTATTATCCATAATTAGATACACTGAATGAGCAAATAATGTGTTGGTATCCCCAATTCCACAATTTCCCTCCTCCCTTCCCCAATCAGCTGGGTATCCTCCTCCGTGGGCAGTCTGGATCAGTCCATGGGGCAGGGGGTTCTGGATAGCCCAGGAGTCAACCCGGTTCCACAGCCCTTTGTATGTTGTTAATGAGGGGGGCCATGTCTCTGGATATTCTCCCCCACCATGACTCTTACTCTCTTTCCGCCTTCTCTTCCGTTCAGTTTCCTGAGTCATGGTGGTGAGTATTAAGACTGTTTTATTGTTGAGGAACAACATGCAGTTCTTTATTCTTTTTTGCATATAGAATATTGTGTAGTGTAGTGTATATGGTGTGATAGGTGTTGTCTTATGTGTGTGTGGAGAGGTGCACACGCTATGCACATGTGTTCACAGGCCCTTCTCTAATAACTTACATGCATATTTCTTGCCTTCAGATAGGGTCTCTTCCTGAACCTGGAGCAAGTCCCAGAGATGAGCTGGTCTCTGTCTCATCCCTGCAGAATGGGGTTGCAGATGTGCGTAGAAATACCCAGTGTTTTATGCGGATTCTGGGGAGTCAAACTCAGTGGTCTCCTGTCCTAGATGCCCTCATGCTTAAGTGGCATGAGCCCTTAACCTCTGAGCCATCTCCTCAGCTCAGAGATTCTTTATTCTTTATCTTAAAAGAAGACCTCATGAACAAACTTTATTTAGTCTTGAACTTAATTTTAAGAAATCATGATTTATGTGGGAAAAAAACATGTGAGTAGGAAGAAAAGAAGAAAATAATCTTCCAGTCTTTTACTATCTTGACTATTCAACATAAGTGGAAAGCATTTTTTCTATAATTTATGATATACAGAATAGTAGGATACATTAAATGAGCATCAATTTACATACAGCATCAGGTGAATGTTCAAATGATCTAAATAACTTGATTCAATTGATGGATATGACTTTTGTCATATGTAGGCAGTAGAAACCACTAGTTCTATTATGAAATTAAATGTATTACAAGCTTTGTATTGAAATCATCAAACAAGTGTCCAGAAGAAGATGCAACTCCATGATTAGTAATGTAAAAAAAAGGTTCACCATTGTTTTACAGCTTCCTCTTTAATATTAGAAGTGATCAGCCTACAAGAAAAGATCAGTTTCCAGTCAAACAGTAACAAGAGATCAAAGGATGAGAAGAATCAGTCGTTCTGGTAGTGGCAGTAATGCAAATAAAGTGACCTACAGTAGCTCACCTTTGACCACAGTCCTCCCTGGATAGTTGGACAAGCAAATATGATGAATACAAACAAGACACTTTTGCAGAGGAAGCTTTTTAAAAACAACAAAAAAGTTAACCTGAGGGATGTGCAGAGCAGGAGTTATATATTAACATGGAAAGGATCCATGTTCAATTTAAAAGTAAGACTGATAATAATAATTCAGAAATTGTGAAACATACATCTCACACACACACACATACACACACACACACACACACACACACACACACACGATCAAGTCTGCAACAAGTCAGATAACCTATGAAAACGGTAATAGAGACAGACACCGAGAATATCAACACAGTCCTAAGCAGAAATCCAGAGTCTCTTTAAGAACTCAACAGTAAAGCAGACTTATAACCCACCCACCATGATTCAGGGAACTTTGCAGAAGAGGGGTGGAAAGATTGTAAGAGTCATGGTGGGGGAGAATATCCAGAGGCATTGCTCCCCTCAGCAGCAGCAACAACAACGCACACACACACACACACACACACACACACACACACACACACACACAAAGGCTACTGCTTGTACACTTCATAACCTATCCCATGGACCATTCCATCAATCCTGCTGAGGAGGACAATGTCTCTAGGTATTCTTCCCCATCGTGGCTCTTATATTCTTTCTGCCCCTTCTTCTGCTCAGTTCCCTGAGTCATGGTCAGGGAGTTTTAAGTCTGCTTTATTATTGAGATCTTCAGTATCTCTGGATCTTTGCCCTGTATTGTGATGGGTATCACTGGTGTCTGTCTCCAGTGTCCTGTCATGGGTTATCAGACTAGCTGTGGTGATTGGTCTCCTGTTTGTCTCATCACTTTCTGATAGGTTTCATTTGAGCCCTGTGTGAAGGCCAGGGGTGGTTTTTCTCCTGCCAGGATGTCAACAATCATCTAATGTCTTGTTGGTGGTTAGCTTGCCCTAGGCTCTCTCACTGCCTTATGAAAAATTCAAATAGAGTCTCCATTGGAGAGTGAGATCAATATAGGCTAAATGAGTCAAACCTTGCTATTTTAGCTAGATTCTACTCTGGTAGTGGAAAATTCCCCTTGGAGCTGGGGTTCTTGGTCCCCATAGGATAATGCCATGGATCCCAGTTCCAGCCAAGGGTTCCTTGTCACTAAGCAGATCTCTTAGCCAATTAGTAAGCTTTAATTACCCTCCTCAGTTTAGTGCCACTATTGCATAGATGAGCACTTCTTGACTTGCTGGTCTCTTCCATATAGCAGTGTGTTCAGCATTCTTGCGACAACTGTCTATATTGTATATCAGTGGTCTCTGCTTTCTCCAAATATCATTGACCAGTTTCCCCCTGGCAGCTCATGCAACACCTTCCAGTGCTACACATGCTACCATCTGGGAGCTGGTGACCATTCTGGATCCTGGATGATCTCTTGATTTTGTTTGATGACACTCTGTGATTTCTTCAGCAATAGGGTCTTACCTTAGGCCTGGGGCAGGTGTTCAATAGCTTTGACAGAAATATATCACATTTTGGCAACCTCGTGGGTCTCTTTGATCAACAGCTCAGTGTGGGAAGGAACCAATAACTGGGGCACGGAGATTTTTTAATCAGATTATTCATCTTGATAACATGGAACAAATGGTGAATTTATGGCATTTATATACCAAGAGTACATAAGACAATGAAGCAAGTAAGTTTTTTACATGTTTCTCTGAAAGTACACAAATATTCTCCTCACTTTTCATTTTAATCAGCAGGCTTGTCTTTTAGCATACATGGCTGATTTTTTGCAGATTCCTTACAGATTGAAAACAAGCAATCTATCCCATAAGAAAGGGGAAAAAAAAAAAACAAAGCCTCAGGAGCCTGGGCTTACAGGAGTGGACTTACCCTGGTGTTTTCCTAGTGAAACTTCTGTCACTGAGAAGACATTATTTGATCTTCAATCAGCCAAAGGTGACTCAGAAACCTGAGACATGACTGAAAACTCTGTGGATTTCTTAAGATTGATTTCTGATAATCAGAAAATTTGCTACATATGCTGTTTGTAAACTAGCTGGTAAGAATAGTATTTGAGCCATGCCCTTCCAGCCCTGGAAACAAGAGAGTGCATCAGGTGTTTACACTGTGCATCACAAATGTTGGATCAATCTACAAAGGCACGGGACAGGCAGCTCCATAGTGGTAGGGATTTCTTATTTCCTGTCTTTGCAGAACAGGAAGCTGAGTGTGGACAGGAAGTGAGACTGGGCTAGAAAACGGGTCACTGTACTAGGAACAGAACTGTACATGAGGCAGACCAAGTAACTGCATTCATGTTGCTTCTATGATGGTAAAATAAAACAGCATGTAGATAAATTATGGATATAAGTAGTCACCAAAAATCGAGATGAATTTCTTCATTATTTTATTTTTCTCTTGCCACCAATTTAGTACCTTAAAGCAACACTAACTTGCTATATAAATTTCAGTGGGTCCTCAGGTCTTTTACCCAATTTTCACAAGGTTACAATCAAGGTGTTAACCAAGCTGATTTTTGTTTTTTCTCCCAGATTTATTGAGCAGTGATTTATTAATAAGAACCATGTAGTTTAATGATATGCAATATGCTATTGAGAAAAATGTTGCGAAATTATGACCACAGCCAAGCTACTAACAATTCCCCTACCTCATAGAGTTCCTTTTAATGATAAGGATGCACAAGAACTACTCAGTATACGTCAAGGACACATTATTACCCTGCAGGAAATAGGGTAAAGCTCTCTAGCCTGTGTTGAAACTTTCTACCCTTTGAGCCATATTTCTTCATGTTCATGAGCCCTTGATCCACAGTAGCCATTCAGCTTTTCTCTGCTTTTGACTTAAAGTATTTCGGATTCCACATATAAGAGAGATCATTCAATATATGTCTTCATGTGACTTGGTTCACTTGCCATAATGTCTCCAAATGTTTTCTATGTTGTTACAAAAGTCATGGTTTCCTTATTTTTTTAATTTGAATGATATTCACTTAATATGCATAGTACATAGTCTCTATCATTCACCATAGATAAATGCTTGAAATTGTTTCTCTACCTTGGCAATTGTAAATTTTGGTGCAATAAACAAGGGAGTGAAGGTGCACCTTCTTGGAAACCATACCCAGAGTGAGATTGCTGAATCATATTACATGTCTATTTTTAACATTCAGAGAAAACTCTACAATGTCTCCCACAACGATTGCACCAATTTCTGATAACCACCAATGCCTTGCTGGTTTACTTTAATCTATATATCACTACCAACCAGGCTGTAGGTTTTTTCTTTCTCTGCACCAACCATTCTAATAGGTGTGAGGATCATTGCAATTTTGTCTCACATTACTGGACTTGAGGGTCTTCTTCAAACCCTTCTATACCATTGGTAAGATGCATCATCATCCCATGCTGTATGACTGGGATGCCCAGATCTCAGCAGTCAGGCGAAAGCTGCTCTCAAGTGCAAAGCCATAAAGATCACCTACAACTCCAGGCCATGCAGCCATCTCTGTAGGTTGCACACAACATTCTTGCCTTTATCAGGGCAGTGAAGTATCTCACCAGTCAGCTAAGGCAAAGACTTAATAATACATAATATAATATAATATAATATAATATAATATAATATAATATAATATAATATAATACAATATAATTGACATAATATAATCAGAAGCAGAACCTCATTTCCAGTACCAGATACTATGGAGAAACAAGTCAAATTCTACATAGAGCCAGGCAAGATCATTCTAGGGTGTAAAGAAAGACTTTTATAAGTAAAACATAGGCCTAATGTGAAAACCAGTTCATTGAACACTCACTAGGACTGATGACATTCTCAGCACTTCTATAAATGTTGTTGGTTGCGAGTTCTGGGATGTCATCCCTCTTTAACACACTTGGGCCAGGAAGACCGGGATGAGTACTAAGATATACAGGATCCCTTGCCACAAGGACTAATACAGACAGCCCACGGAGGAGAATATACAACTGATCAGGGATGGGGAGGGGGGGAATTGGGGAATTCGGGATAACAACGCATGGTTTGCCCACTAAATAATGTAACTCATTATGGACAATAAATATATATTTTTTAAAAAAAAAAGATTTCCTCACTGAAGAGAGATGCCTTTCTGAAAATCACACCACTTCTAGGAGCATTGTACACTGAGTAATTATTAATGAAGAATATAAAGGCCTAAATCCTTCCACCCAATTCCTAGGAGCCAATTCAACTTCAAAGATTCTACAGGCTTGCCTGAAGTCTTTAGTGAGTTATATTGCATCCCATTTTCTCTCTATCTAATTCTGTTTTCCTCCCTAGCATAACATTGACACCGAGAGCACTGTCTAATTACCCCCTGCATCCTAATTTCTACCCAACCGTGTTTCCCAGGAAACTGAAATACTACTGTACTAGCATTAACTCTGTATGACTAGGGTGATAAACATTCCAGAAAGAGGAGACAAGAAGTGCTAAGATTTTATGTTTTTCAGTAGTAATAACTATTTCTTAAAAAGTTGAAATTGGAGTGTAATTGTATAGAAGAATGGGTCATGCCAAAGTCAGAAGATTCAACTACAGGGGATTCAGCCTATAAAAGACAGAGCATGAAGTTTGGATTTTTGAGCACAATGAAAATCCATTTGTGTTTTATTTCTAAATTAATATTCTGAAAATTGATAAAATATGAACACACACAACCACACAAGGGAAAAATAATTTTTTTCTCCATCGCCTTTTGTTTTTACTTTGTGTCACTGCCCACTGCCCACGGGGGCAATGATAAACACACACACACACACACAAACACACATACACCATGTATGGGTGGAAGAATGCGCATTCTCTCTTTATTGCTCTCTCTGATCTCATTGCTCATACCCCATACCTGTTACCTCATTGCTCATTGCTCATATCTCTTCATCCCTCTCCTCCTGCAGATAGGCTACAAAATATATACAGAGAGAGAGCTCCTTGCCAATCAGGGAGCTATTTATTGGTCTATGACAAGAACCTGTGAGCATGATGTGCAAATAGCGTAATCAGGACTACCTCCTGAAACTCATTAAGCCAAGCCCCTCTTGGCAGGCTGTCAGGTGCTGTCCAAGACTAAGCCAGGGTGTGCCTCCAAAGGCCCCCAAAGGCTTTCGCCCCTGACAACTTTGTTTTTGTTTTTGTTTTTTTTCCTTTTGAGATAGGTTCTCATGTAGCCTTATTCTGGTCTTAAACTTGCTATGTAGCTAGAGTTAGCCTTGAACTCCCAGTCCTCCTCTTTCTATCCCCTATCCCCAGTGCTATAAGATTGGCTTATGATAAGTGTTTGTGGCAAGTTCTCATGTAGTACAGGCTGACCTGAAACTTCTCCTGCTACTGCCTACCAAATGTTGGGATGAGAACTATGTGCCAGAATGCCTGGCTTTTATGATTTGGTTTTAATGAAAGAATGAAACAATCTATATTGGATAAGGTTTTCGCAAACAAGTGCCTTTACCAGCTGAGCCGTCTCCCCAGCCCAGGATGTCATCCTATACTTTAAATTCATCTCTTAGGAGTGACCAAGACTGCTGACCCACCAAGAATCTCGCCGTAACAGGAAATAATAGAACTTAAAATTTATAACATTCAATTCTTTTAAGATGTGCCATGTATGCCTGCAATAAGTTTTTTCTCTGTCATTCACACAATGAAAAATAAACTATCTTACAAGGTTTATATGGCTTTATCCACATTGCCACACAAAGGAGAGGAATGCAACAGAAAAGATGTCTGACAAGTGGGACTAGAAGATTTTCATAAACTCCCCATTCCATTTCTTTCCACTTAAAGACAATTCGAATAGCTTGCTTCTACCCGATATGACAAGATACTATTGAGCTTTTAACCTTGACAGAGTGTAATATTGTTGTGTAGGATGCTTCCTGCTGAGTGGCACTAGCAACTTAAAATTCTCCCTCAAGTGGAAAGATAAAAGTTCTTGGAAATTTTCATCAACAAATCTCAAACATTAGATTTCTGGGACTTAAAAAGATGGACTTATATTAAAATTTCAGTAAATTCTCTCCATGCACTACTGATATTAAGATTTCAATCATTCAAGTGATGAGAAAATGTAACTCGGATGTTAATTACTTTCAGCCATGGAGTTAATGAATCAGAGAGTCTATAAACACCACAGATGAAAAGCACTTTATTAATTCATAGACTGTTTTGGAGCCTTGGTAAAATGAACTAACTGTAAACACAGTTGGTCCTTATTGGCAATGAGGGGAAAACTGGTCTAAGTTTAGCTACTTTCACCAAGTATTTTCATAGAAGTTTCCAGTAACAGCAATAAAAGAAAAACAAATGTCATCCGACTTTACAGGTGAGAACACAATTTGAGTAACGTCATTTAGCTTATTCAATATCCTACAACCTGAAGACAGGGATAAAACCCAGTTGTTTCCACTTCTCATAGACATAGAGCTTTATTTACAATCCACACCAAGATTAATACTGTGATAATCCCTTTCCCAACACCTCCACTGGAGCCTTAGACATAATCCTGGACAGAGTGCTAAAGGTATGCATTGAATGTCATCAGCAAAAGTCAGATGTTAGATGCTTACAGCCACACTGCTAGAGAAACCTTTCATAAGGAGAGTCACTAGCTGATCTCATACTTTGTGTTTAATGATAATTTTCCTAGTATCTTCACTTTAGAAGAGCTTCAGAATTCAAAACTGAGGATAAGTGTAATCATCTGTGAATGATGTAACATATGGGCTTACTTATTACTGAGTAGAAAAGAAGATTAAATATTAACAGGCACAAGGGAACTTTTGACAGAAATGGAAATGCTTTTAATACTGAATTTTAGTGAAATTACACAACTATAAATTCAATGAAATTGTTGAATTGTATTCTTAAACATAGATCGCATTATATGTAAATTATACATAAATAAAGCTACTGGATGATAGAGAATAGCATAAAACATATATTACTATTACATAGGAACAAATATGAAAATATTAATATAAATAAATGTTGATTTGAAGTAAAATGGGATAAACAACGGGCACTTTGCTTTAAATTCATCCCCTTTAAGGTAAAGTAATCATTGACTTAAATGGGTAAATTTAAGGCAATGGGTACTTTGGACTTAAAAGAAGAACAGAAAAGGGGAGTAAATATAGCATAAAGCATCTCTAACAATTTTCCTCTTGTGTTGTACCACAGCAAAATAATAATCTAAATCCATCTTCGCAAAGTCCCCATTTATATTATGAGGATGAGAAGTAGCATATATGTAAAGTATTCTTACAGGCATAATTTTATTAAAATTATACCTGAGATTGTAGTCTGGTAACATGAAAACCAGAGAAATGCTCTGAAAACTAAATTTCACATTCAGCCCCTATCACATAAACTTTGCATTTCGAGGTCGGGAATTTGTTCTGAAGCACCTTGGTAGTACTTAAATTTTATCAAATAACAATCTTATGCCAAACATAGATGGATATATGGTTCATGGAATCCTCCTGAACAATGCCATGAAGCAAAACTTAGAAACTATGATTTTACCATAGAGACCTTACCAGTGTTCATTGACTCAAGATTCCCCAGAGGAAGGGAAATAATAGTAAATCTACAAGTACATAGAATGAGAGGATTGTAAGGAATTGACTTGTGCAATCATTGTGAATGAAACGTACATGATCTGCTATCTGCAAGGTGAAGAAGCAAGAAGTCTGGTAACATCCGTCCTTCTGACTTGAGTATGAGAAGTCCAAGTTCTTCAGACTATGGACTGATATCAGTGAGCCTGTGGGTTCTCAGGCACCTACCTGACCTTGGACTGATAGTCATACTATCTGCTTTCCTAGTATTCTGCCATCCCCTTATCTCTCATCTGTCTATCTAACATCTACATATCATCTATTTACATCTCCAAACTATATGTCATTTGTCTATCATCTGTCTGTCTGTCTGTCTGTCTGTCTATATCTATCTGTCCTATTGACTCTCTGGAGAGATATTATACTATCATCTGCCTAAGAGACAGTGTTTCGAAAGGGCACAATACCTTCTGAATTAGGATCTTTAATCTAGCAAAATACATAAATTGAGGAAACATTTTGTCTGGAATTGTCTGGAAACATCATGGAAAATTAGTTATAATGTTTAAGTTGACATGCATATTAAATCCCTATATAATGCAGTATTTGTGATTATAAACAAAGCAATCTATAATTATCCACCCAATTCTCACTTTTCCTAATAGTTTACATAAACATATATAATTAGCAGTGCAAATTAAATTAATGTTTTGAATAATTTATCAAATGTATAACTGAATTAAGGTTCATGCTAAGGTGATAAAAGTCCCTTAAATAGGGCAAAACAAATCACCATTGAAATAAAAAATATTATTTTTGCCTATATAAGGTTTTCTCTTGCTATGAAGAGAAATCCAAAGAATTAAAGCACTATATGTCTGGTAAAACTCACTAAATAATAGTGTTTTCATAGCTTTTCATTTAAGCTCTGAAAAAAAATTATCACATGGCCTAATTATCCATTTGAATTTTATGATACATAAAACTCCCAGTGTCATTAATTTCAATTTAAAATATTGATAAATAATTTTGTTGGTTTTATTTTTAAGCTTAACGTATGAATTTACATTTGGTTATTTATTTCTGCACTAAATATATTCAGAAGACCAGAAAATTTGTAATTTGCTAATATTGGTTGAAACTTTGATCTACTTTAATCTGTATTTTTACTACACTTAACATCAATAAACTTTCCTACATTTGTTTAAAATAACTTAAAAATTCATATTTTTAAAATACACATTGGGCTGAGAGAGATAGCTCAGTCAGTAAAGTCAGTAAAATGCCTCCCTTGCAAACATAAGTATCTGTTTGATCCCCAAAACTCATGTGAAAAAGCTGAGTGCTATGGTATATATACTGTTGTAATCTCAGTGCTGGGGAAGCAGAGACAGGGATTCCTGGAGGCTCCTTCCTGTGTAGCCTACTTGGCCAGTTTTAGGCCACTGAGAGAATGTGCCTAAAAAAGATGGAGTGTTCTTGAAAAATGATAGCTGAGATTGATCTCTAGCTTCCACACATGCACACACACACAAATACCTACCAAAACACTAGAAGTATTTTTAAATTTGTCAGTCATATATTAAAAATGAAGATATTAGTTGACCGGCAATCTCCTAAAATGAGCCCCATTTTGTGTTCTCTCTCTGCATCTCTTGCAGCATCAATGATCACGAAGCAGTTAAGACTGGCAGTCTGTCCCTTAGGCGGAAGACAGATGGATAAATACTACAAACAAAAATAACCTGTAATTGGATATTAAGAAAATATACCTTGTGAAAGAAATATATATTAAGTATTCTTACAGTAATTGTAAATCTGTTAGTAATAGTCTTTTATAGTACTTTGTATTTCCTTAACTTTTTCCTTAATTTATTGATTGACTTATAATTGTTTCCTAAGTGCTTAGGAGCAGCCAGGTTTGTGGAAGGCAGAAATGAAACATGTAAAACTCCTTGAGCTCCTAACAACTGTTTTTCCAGTCAAATAATGAATTGGGGACATAAGAGAAATTTACATGTAAGAAGGTGAAAACACACTGTGAGAACAATGGCACAGGATAGAGAATGTGAAGTCCTCGGGACTGAAGTAGCAGATGTCATCCAAAGGTGACATCTATATAATGGACCAGAGATGAAAGAGTCAGATTTTGTGAAAATTCATAGACATCCAGACATCAGGACATAGAGCTATCTCAGTCCCCCAAGCACTTATGTGCATTCAACTAATCATAATTGAGAGCCAGCTGCAGAGTGATTACCTCAGGAGCCGAACTCAGAGCAGGCACTAAACTCAATGCAGAGGTGCACGGAAGTTTGTGTCATCATTATATAGCACCTTCGCCAATTGAGACAATGGTTCTTGATCCTGTAAGTACGACAAGCACTATTCTTTGAAATATGAACACAATATCTCTCTTCCAGCGCACAATGTGACTTTCCCATTCTCAGGTGGAGACGATCTCCTTTGCTTGGGCCTAGGCTAGACCTGGTGACTCATTTCTAAGTGAAAATACTTAGAAAGTGGTGGCCTTGTGGCCTCTCAGGCTAAGGCAGGATATTCATTCATCTTCCACCTGCTTTTCTTTGTGTACTTTTCAAATTGGCCTTCTCAAGATCATCTCTGGAATCCAGGCATCGGAATAAGGAACATAATTTCCTGAGAGATTAACATTAAAACACGGTTGTACAGCCACAGGAGAGCTTGTCCCTCATGTCATGAAGGATTGTGTGCAGAAGTTAAGGCCCTTCCAGAATTTTACACTCAGCCTTGGGTATACACCCTGCTGAGTCACCTGAGCCAAGGACCTGATATCCTCAGTTATTAGTGCACAGAATATAGGAGCATGAAAACACAATTTTCACTGATGCCCCTATATTTTAGGGATGGTGTATTAAGCAACAGTAGATAACTAGATAGATTAGGAGCTTTGTTACGTACTCTCCCCTAATCTTCACAAGAAACCTATTAATTATGCATTATCTTAAGCATCTCACACAGTGAACCCAGGATGAAGAATGGATCACGGAATTAGCAAATGGTCAAATTATAATTTCAATTCAACTTTGCACTAGACATTGTAAAGGCAACATTTTATTACAAGAAACTCTGGGACACACTGAGGAAATATGAATTAAACATATAGGTTCATGTCTGAGTTTTTCTAATAAAACAAGAAGTCAAGACATATGCATGTGACAATTGCTCTCATCTCAAAATCTTTAATGCAACAAGCTGGGAAATGACGTATTTATTCATCAGTCACATATTCAGTGTCCAACATTGCATTATGCAGAAAACCATTCAAAAGTATAAGCAGACTGAAGAAAAGAGAAATGTAATGAAAGAGAGAGGACACATATAAATCATCCATTCTTATTCTCTTCTAGGACCAAGATATCTAAACACTAAAAAAAACTGCACATTTATACTAGAAGGTTTATGTGAATAGTACATGCTTCATAGTCTGACTCTAAAAGATTGTCTAAAGCATGGCAGAATTGTCTAAAACAGGTATGTACATTCCAGGATGGGAGGGAGACAGGAGGGGAGATAAAAGAAAGACGAGTATGAGTAAGATTATTTCTGGGAGGAGTAAATGAAAATGATTTGAAATACAAGCAACTCAAAGTTGACTATGTTTAGGACAATGGTATACATACATACAATGCACACACACACACACACACACACACACACACACACACACACACACACACATATATATATATACTTATGTCTGTTTGGTTTTAAATAAACATACATATGTGTATGTTTATACATCCACACAATCTACATGAGATGTTCTGATGAATGAAACCTTTTCCCTTGGTTCTAGAGAAACAAAGGTAACCTGCTAGGAGATGGACAGTATTTCTAGTTTTTCTAGGTCAAATACCTCATATGTACTTTTAAGTCTCACCAAACAGGAATACCCAAAGAAGTGGAGTTAGAACACTGGTGGCCAGATGCTATGCAGTCTCCAAATTCACCCTACAATCCTGGGGAAAGCGTTTGTGTTTGCTCTGGGTAGATTATAGTCACTTGATTCCAAGTTCAACTCTGAACTATTTTTACTTGTGCATCTGTGTGTGTGTGTGTGTGGGTGAGAGAGAGAGAGAGAGAGAGAGAGAGAGAGAGAGAGA
>PVHP010010405.1:0-23469 GCA_004024765.1 Zapus hudsonius
CTGGAGACTACATAGTGAATTCCTGAGCTAGACCTTACCTGAAAAAGCAAACAAAAAATTATTTATTTATGATAGTGTGTGTATAGGGGCACACCAGGGTCTCTTGCTGCAGCAAATGATTCCTCCAGATGCATGCACCACTTTGTACATCTGGCTTTGAGTGAGGGCTTAGGAACTGAACCCAGGAAGGCAGGCTTTGCAAGCAAGCACCTTTAACTGCTGAGCCAGCTCCCCAGCCTCAAACTTTTGTTTTGCATGTGTGTGGCATGTGTGCATGTGTGTATTTGTTCGTATATGTGTGTGGTGTTCATGTGTGTGGAGGTTAGAGGTCATTGCAAATAAGCGCCAAACAGGTGTCATTTCTTTTAGCTTTACATGAGTGCTAGGGAATTGAACCTGGGCAGACAGGCTTTACAAACACATGCTTTTAACCACTAAACCATCTCCACAGCCCCACCTTCTCCTAAACACTTTTTTTTCTTTTTGGTTTTTCGAGGTAGGGCCTCGCTCTAGCCCAGGCTGACCTGGAATTCGCTATGTATGTACCTCTGCCTCCAGAGTGCTGGGATTAAAGGTGTGCGCCACCACGCCTGGCTTCCTGAACACTTTTGATGTGTACTTTATTGAAGATGTAGAAGTGTACACACAGAGGAAAAGCCATTATCCAATATAATTTAAGCCATAACTGATGGACAGAACTCATAATGAACAAAATCATCAATTTTGTTTTTCTTTTGAGATTAGATCTCAGTGTAGTCTAGGCTGTCCTTGAATTTATGTAGCTTAGGCTCTGTTTAAAATTTTCAAGCAAGGGCTGTAGAGATGGCTCAGTGGTTAAGGTGCTTGCCTATAAAGCAGAAGGACCTAAGTTCAATTCCCCAGTAAACATATAAAGCCAGATGCACAAGGTAGCACATGCATCTGGAGTTTGTTTGCAGTGGCTGGAGACCCTGGTGCATCCATTCTCTCTGAGTCTCTCAAATGAATAAATATTTTTAAAAATTTTTTTCAAAAAAACTACAAAACAAAACAGAGCTGGGCATGGTGGCACATGCCTTTAATCCCAGCCAGAGGTAGGAGGATCACCTTGAGTTCAAGGTCAGCCTGGGCTAAAGCGAGATGGCTACCTCAAAAAACAAACGGCTAGAGAGATGGCTCAATGGTTAAGGCACTTGCCTGAAACACCAAACAAGTTCGATGGCCCAGTAGTCAAGTAACGCCCATTCTCTGTCTCTCTCTGTACCTCACTTCTCTGCTTGCAAATGAATATTAAAAAATAAAATTAAAGCCAGGAGTGATGGCTCACACCTGTAATCTCAGCTTTTGGAAGACTGAGGCCAGCCCAAGCTGCAGAGTGAGATGCTATTTCAAGAAACAGCAAAAAATTACATCAGATTGTTCTGGATTCCCAAGTTTGGAGATCTGCTCCTGTTAAAGCATGCATGATGTATGGGAGGGCTGGAGAGATGGTTCGGCAGTTAAGGTGCTTGCCTCCAGGGCCTAAGGTCCCAGGTTCAATTCCCCAGGACCCACGAAAGCCAGATGTGCAATGTGGCACATGCATGTGGAGTTCATTTGCAGTGACTAGAGACCCTGGCACACATACTTACACTTTCTCTCTCTCTCTCTCTCTCTCTCTCTCTCTGCTTATAAATAAATAATGTTTTTTTAAAAAAGCACGCAGGGGAAGACCACCTCACCCGCCTCTTTCCTTTCCTGAGCCTTGTTGGGGGGACGCCTGAACACAAGGCAGTGCTGATACCCCTAGATGATTCAAACACTCATGACAATGAATCTGGGTGCCGGGTGAGCCCAGCCTTTACCTTGGGGGGACATCGTTAGAAACCCCACTGTGCTGAGCCCAGGGCGGGAAGCCGGCTGCTCGTCAGTGTCCCTCGGCCTCGTGGCTGTGGTGCTGACCGCAGGCCTGGTGGTGGACGGCCCCCGGGTGGTCCGGACGGGAGCGGCTTCTGAGGAAATCAATCAACACTTCCTGAGTTGCAAGTCCAGGATCTGGCGCCTCCTGACAGGTGGGCAGCACATCAAGCTCGAGCCCTGGAGATGCAGGGTCCCCTCTCACCCCAGCGCTTGGGAGGCAGGAAGGGATCCTCAAGGCAAGCTGGCGTGACTGACGGCTCTGGACTCAAGGGAGACCAGACCCTGCCTCAGTAGTAAGATGGAGAGTGGCACCCAAGTCAACCTCTGGCCTACACACACACACGCACGCACGCACGCACGTGAACACACATGAACAAGCACACAAACACATGAACAAACACACACGTGAACAAGCACACACACAGCCCTCCTCATTTATTTTGGTTTTTCGAGGTAGGGTCTCCCTCTAGCCAGGCTGACCTGGAATTCACTATGTAGTCTCAGGGTGGCCTTGAACTCACGGTGATCCTCCTCCCTGTCTTGAACTTCCTGTTCCTGTCACCTCCACCTTCTGAGCAAGGATTCCAGGTATGCGCTGCTGGGCCAAAACCAAGGCTTTGTGCTAGACAACAGCTGCATCCCAGCCGTTTCTCTTGCTCTAAGGCCACCAATGTCATCCTGGGTGCTTCGCTCTCATCACCTCCTCTTCTTAATTACCTCTCAAAAGCCCACCTCTACATATCGACAACATGAATTTGATGATTTAGTTCCAACACATGAATTTTGGGGGAAACTCTCAAATCATATGAGCAGCGGGGTGTCTATGCACATCTTTGGATGAAACAACACTCTGAGGAAAGCACAAGTAAGGGTGGTGTACATACTTGGAATCCCATGTTTGGGGGTAGCCTGGGCTACCCCCCTGTTTCAAAATAAAGGATGAAAGCTGAGTGTGGTGGCCCACACCTTTAATCCCAGCACCCGGGAGACAGAGGTAGGAGGATCTCTTTGAGTTTGAGCCAGTCTGGGACTATAAAGTGAGTTCCAGGTCATCCTGATCTAGAGGGAGACACTACATTGAAAAAGAATTTTTTAATTTTTTTTTTTTAAAAGTGGTGCAAGCATCTGCAATTTATTTGCAGTGGCA
The DNA here is from genome assembly GCA_004024765.1 of Zapus hudsonius. NCBI lineage: Eukaryota > Metazoa > Chordata > Mammalia > Rodentia > Dipodidae > Zapus > Zapus hudsonius. The sequence goes on from PVHP010010405.1 coordinate 3,026, forward strand.
AGAGACATTGGCACGTCTATATACACATAGTAATAAATAAAAATAGTAATAAATATAAGTACATAAGCCGGGCGTGGTGGCACATGCCTTTAATCCCAGGACTTGGGAGGCAGAGGTAGGAGGATCACCATGAGTTCAAGGCCACCAAGACTGCACAGTAAATTCCAGGTCAGCCTGGGCTAGAGTGAGACCCTACCTCGAAAAACAAACAAACAAACAAACAAACAAACAAAAAACCCAAAATAAATATAAGTACATAAACAGAAAGAGAACACTTCTATTCTGCCAATCTAGGATGCAGCGAGAAGGTTCCCACAGATGCTGGAAGCAGGCACCGGGATTTCTCCTTTTCTAGAACCTTGAGCTACATAAACTCCACACCTTATAAGTGAACCAATCTCAAGTATTTGAGTAAAGCAACAGGAAATGGTCTCCCCCAAACTGAGACTGTCTTCCATGACAAAGATGTCTGCTCCCTCACTCCACACCCAGACGTGAAGTCAGACCTCTTCCCCCACCCTAGGACTCCAAGACCTTTGAAGAAGGGGGAGAGGCGGCAGTGACCTCCACTGACGGAGGAACCAAGACAAGATCTGTCCCCTACCAGTGAGGCAGCTTCTCATGTCCTTGGCCAGCAGCATGCCATCTGGGCAGGCACATGTGAACTTGGGAGAGTGGGGGGTGATCTGTGGGGCGGGCAGACACAGGTACTGGCAGCCACCATTGGGGAGAGACGTTTCCTCACACCAGTTCACTCCTGGAGTGGAAGAACAGAGAAATCTAGATGAGAATGTACCAATCATCAGCTAGCTGGAACATTCCAGAAAATTCTAGAAAGTTCTATGGCAATGGGAGTAGGGTGGGTTGCTGCCAAACCATTCCTACCTCTTGGCTGCGTGATATTATGGAACAGGACAATGTCCTCTGGTGATAGGAGGTTTTCAGCCACCAAATTGACATCTGAGCCTGTGAGGCGGTTGGCACTGAAAATGGCTTCATTCATGATGTCTGTCCAAAAGACTCTGTCCTGTATAGGCATTAAGGAAGATGACAGCCCATTAGCAACTAGAAGGGACAGAGACCGCTATCACTCACCTTCCACACTCTAGAGTTCTTTGGGCAGAAACAATATGGGGTGATGATACACATTTTTCTTGTCTTAAAACTGAAGTAAAAAGCAAGCGAAGGAGCTGGGGAGATGCTTGCTGAGTAAACACGATCCCCAGCACCCACACAGAGTGCTGGCAGGTGCCCACAATCCCAGGGCTGGGAGGCAGACATGCTGAATAACTAGGCTAGCTGGGTTGGCAAGTTCGAGATTCTTTTCCCAAGAAAGAAGGTGGCAAGTGACTGACTGAGGACACCTTTGTCCTCCACCTGAACTGCCTACAAAGCCTGACGACCCAGGTTCAACTGCCCAGTACCCACATAAAGCCAGATGTGCATGCATCTGGAATTCATCTGCAGTGGCTGGAGGCCCTGTGTGCCCATTCTCTGTCTGTCTCTCTTCTTTCCATTTCTCTCAGCTTAAATGTAAACAAATTAAAAATTTTAAATAAAATAAAAAAAAAAAAAAAACCAGCATGATAGTGGCTTTGGTGGCTCATGCCTGTGACTCCAGACTCAGGGGCTGAGATTAGACAGATCACTAGGAGTGTGAAGCCAGCATGAGTCCAGGGTCAACTTGGACTAGACTGAGATTCAGCCTCAAAATTCAATTTTGAAAAAAAAACAAAAAACAAAAGGAACATACAGGCTGGGTGTGGTGGCGCACGCCTGTGATCTCAGCACTTGGGAGGCAGAGGTAGGAGGATTGCCATGAGTTCAAGGCCAGCCTGTGACTACATAGTGAATTCCAAGTCAGCCTGGACTAGAGCGAGACCCTACCTCAAAACCAAAAAAAAAAAAAAAGAACATGCATACAAACCATAAAAACAAAAAAATAAAATTCTTGCTGAGTGTGGTGGCATACACCTTTTATCTCAGCACTCGGGAAGGAGGCCGAGGTAGGAGGATCACTGTGACTATGGGGCTACGGGTCACACTAGGCTAGAGTAGGACCCTACCTCCAAAAGAAGTTAGACCCCTTGGGCTCGGGGTATTACTCAGTGGTAGGGTTTCATCTCTAGCACCAGAATACACAAATAAATAAATTAGCGAACTATAGAATTTAAAAAATAGCTCTTGGATATAGCTCCAATTTTATTAACTCTTGCTACATCTCTAGACAAAAGCAGTTTTTTTTTTTGGTTTTTCGAGGTAGGGTCTCGCTCTAGCCCAGGCTGACCTGGAATTCACTATGGAGTCTCAGGCTAGTCTCAAACTCATGAGTGCTGGGATTAAAGGTGTGTGCTACCACGCCCAGCTTAATCGGTCTTTTTTTTAAAAAATATTTTTATTTATATGCTAGGAGAGAGAGAAAAGGAGGAGAGTGAATGGGTACAATAGGGGGGCCTCTTGCCACTGTGAAGAACTCCACATGCATTCAGCGTTTTGTGCCACTAGCTTTACGTAGTTACTGCTGAGCCACCTCGCAGCCCTGAGTCAGTCTTGGCATAAAGGAGCCAGAAAGGAGCCTGACCAACTGCTCTCAGCTCCCCAGGTCTCACCTCGAAGATGGCCAAGGAGAAGGGGTGGGCTAGCCTCTTCTCGTCCTTCAAGATGGTCTTCCGACTGCCCCCATTGACATCAATGCTGGAGATGGAGTGGAGCTTGGAGTCAACCCAATAGAGGCGGCTGCTGGAAAGATCTAGAATGTACAGGTAGATAAGGAGTGTGCAGATGCAGAGGTGAGAATGAGAAGACCATCTAACTAGCCAGAACATTCTAGAAAAATTCCAGGGCAGTGAGGGTAGAGGTGCTCTTCTGGGGGTACCAAAGAGCCTCAGAGAAGAAATTCCAGTTCCCTACAAGGCCACCCCGTGGTTTCTGTCCAAAGACTCCTGTCACTGGGGAGTAGGGAGCATGTGGCCACAGGGCTGTGTCCTCCAAAGGACGCCCAGCACCGGCGGGGACACCATCTCATGAACATACCCAGTGTGATGCCGTTGGGCCATTGGATAGCTTCGGTCACCAGCGAGTACACGTCCACCCCGTTCAGGCCCCCTTTCTTGATCTTGGCGGGGGTCCCCCAATCTGTCCAATACATGAAGCTGGTGGGAAAAGAAGCGGAGAGAGATGAGCACACTCACTGCAAAGACAAGAGTGTCTTACAACAGCCAGGCCCTCGGAGGCCTGCAAGAGCGCCTGCCCCTCCGAACTGCCAGACCCAAGGTGCCCTGTGACGGCCTGCTTGCATGCTTCGAGCCGGAAGGGGAGCTGCACTAACGGATTTTTTTTCCTTTCTTTTATGAGACAGGCTGGCCTTTAACTCGCCATGTGAAGGCCTGAAACTCCTGCCTCGGTCTCCACAGTGCTGGGCTTACAGCTGGATTCAAGGCAGCTCGTATGACAGGTGGAGACCATCCAACAAGCTGCTGCCTGGAAGAGCTCTGACACTCAAACTGTGCACATCCACCGTGACCTAGCATTCCAACTTCTAGGAATTTATCCTGTAGATATATTGTGGTCAATCCGTTCAACCTCAGGGCAAAGCAGCAACCATGAAGCATAGAACGGGAAGCAGGCGTGTCCTCCACCCATTCAGGGATTTACTTTTAGTATTTTCAGTTAGTTGTAGTCAAAGATGGGCAAGATTATTCAATGGACCATTCTAGAAACAAGTAATGTGCATGTCAAAGGACAGCTTTTGGGTCAGTCCATGTCTTTCTCCCCACCTCATTCGAGGCAGCTTCTCACTCTGGAGTCTATGTTGACATTTGCCGCGTTCAACCAAGCTTCTGCCTCCCAAGTCACCGTCAGTGCTGGGTATTAAGTTTTAAAGCCAAGTGTGATGGCACAGGAACTGGGGAGGCCAAGGCACAGGATTCCAAGAATTTGAGGCAAACCTGAACTATATCGGGTATGTTACACGTTAGAGCAACACAGCAGCAAACAAACATTTTAAACTGTTCACCATTATGAATAAAACTTCAGCCCATTCTGCGATGGCCCAGCGGATACTTCAATTATCTTTTTTTTTTTTTTGGTTTTTCGAGGTAGGGTCTCACTCTCAGGCTGACCTGGAATTCATTATGTAGTCTCAGGGTGGCCTCAAACTCGCGGCAATCCTCCTACCTCTGCCTCCCGCCTGGCGAAATGTGTAGCCCAGGCTGGCCTCAAACTCCTGATCCTCCTGCCCCCGCCTCTTCAGCAATATCCTACCAGCGTGTGCCACCACAACTGGCCCTAAACACTTTTGATGTGTACTTTATTGAAGATGTAGAAGTGTGTACACAGCCTGGCCTTTTTGTTTGTTTTTGAGGTAGGGTCTCACTCTAGCCCAGGCTGACCTGGAATTCACTGTGTAGTCAGTCTTAGGCAGGTCTCTAACTCACAGCAATCCTCCTACCCCTGCTCCTGAGTGCTGGGATCAAAGGTGTGTGCCACCATGCCCGGCTTATTCATTTACTATTTGTTTCTTTATTTTGGTTTTTCAAGGTAGGGTCTCGCTCTAGCCTAGGCTGACCTGGAGTTCACTGTGTAGGCCAGGCAGTAATCAAAGACAGGAGACATCATGCCTGGCTCAATTATCTTTTTTTTTAAAATATTTTATTTATTCTTTTTCAAGCAGAAAGATAGATAGAGAGAGAGAGAGAGAGAGAGAGAGAGAGAGAGAGAGAGAGAGAGAGAGAGAGCACACCAGGGCCACCACCTTGTGGGTCTGGCACATGTGGGTACTGGGGAATTGAACCCAGGGCCTTAGGCACTGGAGGCAAGTGCCTTATCCTCTGAGCCATCTCTCCAGCCCCTCAATTATCATTTTTAAAAAATATTTATTTATTTGCAAGCACAGAGAGAGGGATAAAGGAGAGGGAGGGAATCACTTATCTATTTTTTAAAAAGCATTTACCCGCTTATGTATTTGAGAGAGAGAAAGAGACAGGAGAAAGGATAGATGGTCCAGGGCCTCCAGCCACTGTAAACAAACTTCAAATGCATGTGTCACTTTGTGCATCTGGCTTGGCTTGGGGACTGGGGAATCGAACCACAAGCCAGTGCCTTTAACCACTGAGCCATCTCTGCAGCCCTAGAATCCACACTGACATGCGCCCCCAATTAGTCACACAGTAGCAACGTCACATGTTAGACAAACACCCTCTGCAAGAGCTCCGTCTCCAGCTCAGGATGTGTGTCAAGGTACACTGTGACACCTCTCCTATTTTATTGCCAGCTATTATTGTTGGTAATCTCTCCCTATGCCCAAGTTGTAAATTAAGCCTCCCCCTAGGTACGTATGCCTGGGGAAACAAAGAAACCCACACAGGGCTAGGTCAGGCCTATAGCAGCTCCTACATATTAATCTCAGCACTCAGGAGGCAGAGGCAAGCAGGATCAGGCAAGTTTGAGACTAGCCTGGTCTTTAAATTCTTGGCAAGTCAGGACTATATAGCAAGACCCTGTTTCAAGCAAGATCCACAAAGATAAAATGATGGGAGAGACAGACATTTTCTGCAGAGGTGTGTCCACTGATAACTTGCCACGCTCCAGTAAATAAGCGTCCACTCAAACTAAAGCAAAGAACTTTTAGGACGGGGGAGATGGTTCAGCTGTTAAAGGCACTTGCTACCAAAGCCTGCCGTCTGGGGTTCAATTTCCTAGTGTCCACACAAAGCCAAATGCACAAGGTGGCACCTGGAGTTCGTTTGCAATGGCAAGAGGCTCTGGCATATCCATTCTCACTCGCCTTGCAAATAAATAAAATATTTTAAAAATAGTAGTAGGAAAAACTCCAAACTCATGTACTACTGATTTTATTATTCATTTATTTTTTTTTATTTATTCATTTTCAAGCAGAGAGATGAGAGAGAGAGAGAGAGAGAGAGAAAGAGAGAGAGAGAGAGAGAGAGAGAGAGCACCAGGGCCACGACCTTGTGGGCCTGGCTTATGTGGGTCCTGGGGAATTGAACCCAGGGCCTTAGGCACTGGAGGCAAGTGCCTTAACCGCTGAGCCAACTCTCCAGCCCTGTACTACTGATTTTATGTGGGTACTGGGGGCTCAAACCCAGGCCATCAAGGTTTGCAAAATAAGTGCCGTAAACCACTGAGCCCTCCCTCTAGCCAGGAAACAACTTTAACTAAACTCAGTGGGTCACAAAAAACAAGTCATGAACGTATAAGGAGGGGGTTTAGTGGGAAGAGAAGGGGGACAGAAAAGGATGCCTGGGGCTTGCTGACTCAGCTCTGTTCCTGGGGAATGGATACCCGAGATCGCTCTGCAGCCACTCCACCCGTGTGCACACAGGCACATGGAGCTGGACCTGGCAGTGCAGGCCTGAAGCCCCGGCTACTGGAGGGTGCTGACCAGAGGCTGGCAAGGTCAAGGCCTGCAAGAGTTACAGAGATTGTGAAATTACCCTCACCCAGTACAGGTGGCAGACAGCCTGAGCATGCCAGGCAAGGGCAGTGCCACGATTCTCTGAACCCTGGGCAGTCAGGGCCCACAAGGGTTCCTACAGACACCCACCTGGTCCCCACGGGCTGGTGACCATTGCTCTGTGCCCAAGGCTCCTTGGCCTAACTTCTTACAGGACCCTCACATTTTTCTCTCTGTAGCACTGTCCTGGCCTAGGCAACTCTGTTACAAAATCAGTTAATTAAGTTACACCCCCTTTCCTTCCTTCCCTCCTCAAGGTCTCTCACTACATGGCCCAAAGACTTGCCTTTCTTGTTTGTTTCTATTTTGTTTTGTGTTTTGAAGCAGGGTTTCACTCTAGCTCTGGTTGATCTAGAACTCAATCTATAGCCCAGGCTGGCCTCAAACTCACAGTGATCCTCCTCCTTCTACCTCCCAAGGGCTGGGGTGCAGGGGTGCACCACCACTCCCTACTTCTTTACTGCCATGTGCAGCCCCTGCTCCCCCTCAGCTCAGGAAAACACACCCATGCTCTCACCCTTCCCATACCCACCCGTGCACAGGATCCACCACGATGGCCCTGGGCTTGGAGTCTCTCTCCCGGAACAGCGTCGTCCTCCGCACGCCCTTGGTATCAGCCACAGATACACTGCCCAGGACGGAATCGGTCCAGTAGATGTTGCCATGGATCCAATCTACAGCCAGCCCATCTGGGGCCTGCAGGTTCCCGCTGATGACAGTGTCATAGGACACCCCAGGGGCGGTGTCCATCTGGACGCTGGGACAGAAGAGAGGGCATCAGGACCAGGAGTGGGCTCCCCCTGGGGAAGGGACGGGTGAGGCTGAGGCTCACCTGTAGATCTTTCGCTGGGACAGGTCAGACCAGTAGATCCTATTGCTGGCCACCTCGGTGTCCAGAGCAACTGCGTTCTTCAGGTTGGCGACGAGGCTCGTGTACTCGCTGCGGTCCAGCGCCATCTTCCTCACCTCATGGCGGTTGGTGAAGAGGAGGTAGGCCATAGACCCTGGGGAGCCATGGAGGGCGATCAGGGAAACAGAAGGGACCCCTCCTCTCTGTTCCCCACATCATTCTGCAGAGTGTAGTGATGTAAGGCAGAGACACCCGGAAAAATAGGATGGAAAACACCTATGAAGAATAATGACCTTGTGCTTTGAAAGCCTTTTATGTTTATTTTATTTGTTTATTTGTCTATTTATTTATTTAGTTTTTTGAGGTACGGTCTTGCTCTAGCCTAAGCTGACCTGGAATTCACTATGTAGTCTCAAGGTGGCCTTGAACTCATGGCAATCCTCCTACTTCTACTGGGATTAAAGGCATGCATCACCACCATTAATATATATATATATTTTTTTTACTTATTTATTTGCAAGGAGAGAAAGAGAGGGGGAGAAGAGACAGAATTAATGAGAGAATGGGTACACCAGGGCCTCCTGCCACTGTGAACGAACTCCAGATGCATGTGCCACTTTGTGCATCTGGCTTTATATGGGTACTGGGGAATCAAACTCAGGTCGTTAGGTTTTGTAGGCAAGCGCCTTAGATGCTGAGCTCTCTCTCTAGCCTGAAAATATTTTTTAAAAAAGGAGCCTGTCCTGGCCACGGCTTTCCACCTTTTACCATTACGAATCCTTGCCCAAATTTGACAAGGGGGCAATTTCTTTGAACCTGCAGGACTGTGTTGTACAGCCAGAGCTGGTGACTCGTAGGCAGAGGCCAGGTCCTAGGTGCCTCTCTGCCACCTGTAGAGGCCTCGGCAGCCTCCACGCCAGCTAAGCCCACACCACCCTGCACTCACCCGTGGCCTTGCATGTCCTCGTGTGGGGGTCCATCTGGAAGCCTGTGTCACACTCACACTTGTAGCTGCCCACCAGGTTCACACACAACTGGCTGCAAGTGTCCGGCTCCTGACACTCATCGATGTCTGTATACAGAGAGAAACGGGTTTGGGGGTCCTTCCTTCAGGGCTGTAACCTTCCAACTGCAGGCCTTCACCATCATCTCTGGCAGCTAGGTAAGACTGCACCATTCATTCACTCCTCCAGTCCTCTCCTCTTCCTCGTGCATCCCCATCTCCACCCCCAAGAGCAGGGATCACCAAGCAGGGTTTAGCAGTGCTAGGGATGGAACCCAGGGCCTCCTGCATGACAGACAGGCCCGCTTCCCCTGAGCGGCACCCCAGTCCTATCACCTATTGATTATTTTATTTATTTGCAAGCATACAGATACAGATTGAGAGAGAATGGACACACCAGGGCTTGCTGCCACTGCAAATGAACTTCAGATGCATGCGCCACTTTTTGCATCTGGCTTTATGTGGGTAGGGGAATCGAACCTGGGTTGCTAGGCTTTGCAAGAAAGCAGCTCACCCACTTAGGCATCTCTCCAGCCCTGTTCTCTATTTATCTAGGAGCCAGGTGTTTCCTGACAGGCTCGTTTCCACATTCGTCTGTGAAGCATCCAGTGGATTCCTCCTAACTCCCAGGAAGTGGGTTCTAGCTCCATGAGGAAACTGAGCCCAGGCAGAAGGACTCACCTTCACATCTGTGCTGGTCCACCAGCCGGAAGCCACTGGGACACAAGCACTCGTAGCCGATCTTGAGGTCGTTGCAGACATGGGAACAACCCCCATTGTTATCCAAACACTCATTGGTCTCTGCTCGAGGTGGGGAAAGAGGTCGCAGAATGTATTTTGATCAGACTCACCACATCACCTGCCCTTCGCCCTCCTGCTTAATGCCTTCTCCCTCCCAACGGGTCCTGTGCCTACTCTGCTGTCTTCTTGGTGACCCACTGAGTTTATTAGGGTCACTTAATGGTTATTTACATGGGCAACTTTCCAAAGGCTACACCCATGAAGAAAATGTCTCCTCCTCCTTGCCGGGCGTGGTGGCACACGCCTTTAATCCCAGCAATCAGGAGGCAGAGGTAGGAGAATCACCATGAGTTCAAGGCCACCCTGAGACTACACAGTGAATTCCAAGTCAGCCTGGGCTAGAGTGAGACCCTACCTCGAAAAACAAAAAACAAACAAAAAAGAAAATGTCTCCTCCTCCACTGCAGCAACTACTAACTGCCAATAGAAACTCAGGGAGGGGGGAAGCCTCAAGAGCCGCTCCCCCCTTTTTCTTAACCATGAAGGTGAGGTGGAGTGGAGTGGGTGTTTTGAAACAGGGTCTCACATAAGCCAGGCCGGCCTAAAACTCCTTATCCTGCCTCCACACAGAGCACTAAGATTACAGGTGTACCACTACCCCACCCCACCTGCTATATGGTTTTTATTGAAGTCTCCCTAAGGCTTTCCTAATCTGGAGTCAAAGTTCCCTGGGTTTTCTAATGCATAGTGAGTCCTTTATCTCTTGGGAGTGGGCAGGCTGGACAAACTTTCACACAGGGCCCACATCTGTGCCATCCCTGGCTCCCCACAAATTCGGTGTGCCCATGCCCAAGACTCACTGCATTCCTTGAGGGGCTCGTCTGACCAGTCACGGCAGTCCCGGGCAGAGTTGCACACTTTGTCCATGGAGATACACTCACCACTGTGGCACTTGAACTTGTTGGGGCCCTCACACAGCGTCACTATGAGAGGCCAAGAGGAGTTGGCTTACACTTGCAGTTCAGAGCTTGGAGTGCAGTTAGGCACTAGAGTTCCTGTCTAGAATCCACAGTGAGGGGCTGAGGTGTGGCTCAGAGGTAGAGCTGCTGTCTAGCACCATTCAAAAATGGGGGTACTGGTCGTGGTGGCGCACGCCTTTAATCCCGGCCCTCCGGAGGCAGAGGTAGGAGGATCGCCATGAGTTCAAGGCCACCCTGAGACTCCATAGTGAATTCCAGGTCAGCCTGGGCTAGAGCGAGACCCTACCTCGAAAAACAAAAAGAAAAAAGAAAAAAAAAGGGGGGGGTGCAGGGGCTGGAGAGATTGTTCAGTGGTTAAGGCCTGTAAAGCAGAAGGACCTGAGTTCGATTTCCCCAGTATCCACATAAAGCCAGATGCACAGTGGCACATGCATCTGGAGTTCATTTGCAGTGGCTGGATGCCCTGGCATACCCACTCTCTCTATATATATCTGTCTTTCTCTCTCTCACTCTCTCAAATAAATAAAATATTTTTTAAACTCCATTGAGTGTGGTGGTGCACACCTTTAATTGTAGCACTCGGGAGATAGAGGGAAGAGGATCACCGTAAGTTTGAGGCCACCCCGAGACTACATAGTGAATTCCAGGACAGCCTAGGCTAGAATGAGACCCTACCATGGGGAGCAAAAAAAAAGAATTGAGGCTGGAAATATGACTCAGCTCTTAAAGTGCTTGCTTGCAATGCCTGATGGCCTGGGTTCAATTCCCCAGTAACCAAGTAACCAGATGCACAAAGTGGTGGTGCATGCATCTGGAGTTTATATGCAGTGGCAGGAGGCTCTGGGGCATGCACTCTCTCTCCCCACCACCTCAAATAAATAAAATGTATTAATAAAGTAATTTTATTTATTTATTTGAGATAGAAACAAAGAGGTAGAGTAGGGACAGTCAGGCTTGGCAAGCAGCTGCTTTTAACTGCTAAGCCATCTCTCTAGCCAGATATATAATTTTTTTAATTTACTTAGACAAGAATAAATACAAATATATCCATCAATAAAACGAGATTTAGGAATGGGTAGGATGATTAGTGGTTAAAGGTATTTACTTGCAAAGCTTGATGGCCTGGGTTCAAATCCCCAGTACTTAGGTAACGCCAGGCTCAAAAAGTGTGCGTGCACGTGGAGTTCCTCTGCAGTGGATGAGGCCCTGCCAAACTCTCTCACTCAAATTTTTTTTTTTTATTTGTTTGTTTTTCAAGGTAGGGTCTTGCTCTGGCCCAGGCTGACTGGAATTCAGGGTGGCCGTGAACTTATGACAATCCTTCTACCTCTGATCAAAGGTGTGTGCCACCACACCTGGCTTAAATTATTTTTATTAAAAACAAAAACAACAGGATTTTCAAGACTAGTTGTGATGGTGCATGTCTCTGTAATCCCAGACCTCAGCAGGCTGGGATTCACAGCTAGACCTTGTACGGTGGGTAGAAACCAGGGCCTTACGCAGGCTAGGTCCTGCTCAGCCACTTAGACATGCCCCGAGATGGCTGGAAATGGGGGTTAATGTTTAACGGGAACAAAATGTTTCGGTTTCGCCAGATAAAAATAAGCTTAGGGGCTGGGAAGATGGCTCAGCAGTTAAAGGCGCTTGCTCGCAAAGCCTGCAGGCCAGGGTTCTGTTCTCCAGCCTTCCACGTAAGCTAGATGCAAAAAGGGGTGCAAAGTGTCCAGTGTTCATTTGCAAAGGCAAGAGGCCCTGAAGGCCACACACACACACGCACACGGGTGTGCAGAGGTACAAATAAATAAAGAGTGAAGCTGGGGTTATCATGACACAAGCAGCTAAGTGGACTGAGACCCAGAAAGGTCAAGCACCGTGTGCAAGAAGCCCAGCAGAGTCCCCCCTCCCCTGAAGACTGGGAGCAGGAGCCAAGGGCCAAAGCTCACCATTGATGCAGCCAAGCTCGTCACTCATGTCCTTGCAGTCAAATTCTCGGTCACACTGCCGGCTCCCGTGGACGCAGGAGCCGTCTGAACACTGGAATTCGTCAGGGCGGCAAGTGGCCACCGCTGGGGAAGACAAAGCGGTGACTTGAACACAAGCATCTTGGTTGGGCTGGGGAGACATATGGCGTAGAAGCTTGGCCCACATTCAGGCCCCCAAGACCCACATAAAGCCAGACCAAAAAAGTGCTGTTTGCAGGGCAAAAGGCCTTGGCAGGCCTGTTCTAGCTCTTAGAATAAAAAATACAGTCATCTCCCTTCATTGACAGTTTGCTTAAATTTACAGTTTTAGTTCTAGTCATCTGACATCTGAAAATATTAATGGAAGATTCTAGAAACAAAGAATTCATGTCTTCCTGTTGTTTAGACTTTCCTTTTTTTTTTAACTCCGTAGCTCAGGCTGGACTCAAACTCATGGTAACCCTCTATCTCAGCCTCCAGAGTGCTGAGATTAACGGTGTGTGCCACTCGGTTTTTGTTTTTTATTTTATTTTATTTGCAAGGAGAGAGAGAGAGAGAATGGATGCATCAGGACCTTTAGCCACTGCAAACGATCTCCCGATGCATTCACCACTTTGTGCATCTGGCTTTACATGGGTCCTGGGGAATTGAACCCAGGTTGTTAGGCACTGCAGGCAAGTGCCTTTAACCACTGAGCCATCTCTCCAGCCCCCACTTGTTTGTTTTTTTTGACAGAGGGTCTCGAGTAGCTGAGGCTGATCTTAAACTCCTGAACCTCTTGCCTCCACCTCCCAAGCACAGGACTGTGGGCGGCCATCTCCATCCAGGGTATCAGTTTCACTTTCAATGACAGAACATTCAGTCAAATTCAAATGCTATTCCTCAGGTCAACTGGACACACTCAAAACTCAACATGGCTCCTGGCACGAACAATACAGCTTCTGGACATTGCTCACTGCTGTCACTGCAGAAAGTTCTGTTTGGTGGCCCTGGAATGTGACAGACCAGGTTGAGACTCCAGGACGTGTTTAGGTCAGCCTGGGCTAGAATGAGACCCTACCTCAAAGAAATAAAGAAAATCAAGGGGTGGGGGCGAGAGGGACTGGGAAACGTGCTTGTGTGCGAAGTCTGACAGCTCAGGTTTATTCCCCAGTACTATAAAAATCCAGGTGCACAAAGTGGTTCATGCACCTGGAGTTTGTCTGCAGGGGCAGGAGGCCCTGGCACGCCCACATTCTTCCTCCTCTTCCTCCTTCTTTTTTCCTTTGAGGTAGGGTCTCACTCTAGTCAAAGCAGACCTGGCACTCACTCTGTAGTCCCAGGCTGGCCTCAAATTTACATGATCCTCCTACCTCTGCCTCCCAAGTGCTGGGATTAAAGGTGTGCACCATCATGCCTGGCACCCATACTTTTTCTGTCTCTCTCTCAAAAAAAAAAACCAAAACTTTTCTAGGGCTGGAGAGATGGCTCAGGGGTTAAGGCACTCGCCTTCAGTGCCTAAGGCCCCCAGTTCAATTCCCCAGGACCCACATAAGCCAGACTCACAAGGTGGTGGCCCTGGTGCTCTCTCTCTCTCTCTCTCTCTCTCTCTCTCTCTCTCTCTCTCTCTCTCTCTGCTTGAAAAATTAATAAATAAAATATTTAAAAAAAAACAAAGAAAAAAGAAAAACAGGGCTGGGGAAATGGCCCCCTGTTAAAGGCCCTGGCTTTATGCGGGTAAAGCACGGCAGCCAGGCAGGCTGTGGCTCCCCAGCGCCCACATGGAGCCAGAGGGACCAAGTGCACATGCATGCGGAGTCTTTGCAGCAACGAGAGGCCCTGGCCAGCCCGCCAGCTTTCTCGCTCATAAATAAGTACAATGTTTTGGGCTGGAGAGATGGCTCAGTGGTTAAGGCACTTGCCTGCAAAGCAGAAGGACCCGAGTTCAATTCTCCAGCACCCACATAAAGCCCGATGCACAAGCAGCACAAGCGTCTGGAGTTCGTTTGCAGTAGCTGGAGGCCCTGGTGCACTCATTCTCTATCTGCCTCTCTCTCTCTCAAATAAATAAAATAAAACAAAATAAAATGTTTTTTGTTGTTTTCTTGAGGTAGGGTCTTGCTCTAGCCCAGGCTGCCCTGGAATTCACTCTGTAGTCTCAGGGCGGCCTTGAACTCACAGCGATCCTCCTACCTCTGCCTCCCGAGTGCTGGGATTAAAGGCGTGCGCCACCACGCCCGGCTTAATAAAAACGTTTTTTCAAAAGCAAAACGGCTCTCTTGTGGGCCCTGTGAAATGTGTCGGGGGCCCTCCAGCCCTTACCACAGCTCTCCTCATCGGACCTGTCTTTGCAATCAAAGCCGCCATCACAGCGCCAGCTGATATGGATGCACTCCCCACTGCGACAGTGGAATTCGAGGCTGGAGCAGGGACCGTTGTCCCCTTGGGAGGAGGACATGTGGCCTCCACAGTGCTGTGGCCACTCATCGGAACCGTCCTCACAGTCGGGGTCCTGGTCACAGGCCCACAGCTTGGGGACGCAGCCGGAGGAGTTGCAGCGGAAGCTGCCGGGGCCGCAGGTGGGGGCTGGACACAGGGCCTCGTCTGAGCCGTCTAGGCAGTCGCGGTCCCCGTCACACACGAAGTGCTGATGGACGCACCTGCCGTCCTGGCAGCGGAACTCTTCCTGGGAGCATGTCTTGGGGGCTGTAGGGATGGAAGAGAAGCGATCACCTCGTCACCTGAGAGTCCGGAAGCCCAGGACACACACACCGGCCCATTCTACAGACAGGGACACTGGGCCTCAAAGGGGCTGTCCATTTGCAGAGCGCTGCAAACGCACTGAGGTAGCGGACAGAGCATAAGCAGCCATGATCAGAGCACCCGTGTAAAACCTGGGTGTGGTGGCAACCCTTATCATCCCAGGACAGGGAGGCAGAGACAAGAGGATCCCTGGAGCTCGCTGGACAGCTATCCATGAGCTCTGGGTTCAAAAAATAATGTAGGCGGAGCCTGGTGGTACACAGCTTTAATCCCAGCCTGGGACTACAGACGACAGAATGTGTTCAGGTCGGCCTGAGCTAGAATGAGAACCTACCTCAAAGAACCAAAACCCTACAAATAAGTGCAGACGGGCTGGGAGATACAGCACACGAAGCACTTACTGCTAAGCATGAGGCCTGAGGTCATCGAGCCCCACACCACAGCTAGTGTCTGTAATCTCGGCACCTAGGATGAGAGGGAAGTGGCCAGCTAGCCTGGCGGATGCAGAGGTGGAGGTGGAAGGTGAGGACCAACACCCGCACCTCGGCACCTTTACACACACAATACGGTGAAGCGTGATCCAGGACAGTAGCCAACAGTCTCTGGCCGCCACTTGCAAAGCAAGAGAAAGATCATTCCCTCCTCTGCCCTGCAGCTCATCCCTAAGACACTGCCGAGGTTCCTGGAGAGTCAACACTTAAAGTCTTATGCTGACCCCACACAATACAATGCTATTTACACTTGTCGCATCTGGGACTTCTCTTTCTCCAGGTTCACTGGCCTGTGGAGAACCTGTGGAAAAACAAGTGGCAAGCTCCACCAATGAGGGAGAGCCACACAGAAGCCTGCTAGCTTTCATTTGAGGCTACATTTTTGTGACAGAGGGGCTCACTACGTAGCCCAGGCCAGCCTCAAACTCTTGCCAGCAGGGAACCACCACACTGGCTTTCTTCTCTTTCCTTTCCTGCAGTAGTGGGCCTGGAACCCAGCCCCGACTCAGATGCCCACCCTCACTTTACTTTTGCTACGGCATACTGCTATAATTTTGAGTGGGGGTTATCGAGGTAGGGTTTCGCTGTAGCCCACGCTGGCCTGGAATTCACTACTTCACTATGTAGTCTAAGGCTCACCTCGAACTCACAGTGATCTTCCTACCTCCGCCTCCAGAGTACTGGGATTAAAGGCCTGCACCGCCATGCCTGGCAGTATGCTGTTATAGGTGTCCTATTTTATGAAAAGTTACCCATGATTTTCTTTGTTTTCATGTTGGGGACCTCAGAACTCACCAAAGGAACACCCCCAGCCTCACTGGGGATTCCAGGTAGGAGCTCCACCCCTGAGCCATGTCCCCTAACTCCTCATCAGGATGGGATTGGAGGCGTGAGAGGGGGCTGCATAGGAACAGGCAGGCTACACCTTTGGCGGGGGCCCTTTGGCTTTGCTGGGCCTTACCACAGCCTCGCTCATCTGAGCCATTCTCGCAGTCAGTCTGACCATCACATCTCCAGATGTTAGGGATGCAGCGGTTGAGACGGCCCCCACAGCTGAAGTCCTCTGACTTACACGTCACAGACACTAGAGGAACAAGGATAAGCCCTTGCTCAAATGAAGGACCGATCAACCACAACAAGCCTATCTTTGTGAAGGAAAACTCGAGAAAATTCTCGAAATCTGACCTTTATAGGTTAATTGGGAGTACATTTAATACACCTTGTTAAAAATTTAAAAATTAGCCGGGCGTGGTGGCGCCCGCCTTTAATCCCAGCACTCGGGAGGCAGAGGGAGGAGGGTCGCCATGAGTTCCAGGCCAGCCTGGGACCACAGAGTGAGTTCCTGGGCTAGAGCGAGACCCTGCCTCGAGAAAACGGACAAAGAAAAAGCGTTTGTGCCACCACAGCCAGTACAAGGCAATCTTTAAAATGCATTTTGCAAACAGAAAGGGAGGGGAAGAGCGAGGGAGCGGGCAAGCCCGGGCTCCGGCCCCCGCAAACAGACTCCAGACACGCATGGGGCTTGAGGAGGGTCCTGGGGAGCCCTGCGCCCTCTCTCCAGCCCGGGCTGCTTCCTAGGTCGGTGCAGCACTAGGGGGCCTGGCGCACGCGGGTGCTGGGAAAAGTGCCGGGACCCCAGTTAGGCCCTCCAGACGGCGGGGGGCGGAGACGGGCGAGTGAGGGGGGGCCGCGCGACGCCTGGGGGGGGGGGGGACTCACGGCACGTCTCCTCCAGCTCGTCGGAGCCGTCGCGGCACTCGGCGGGGCCGTCGCAAAGCCACTTGGCGGAGATGCAGCTCCCGTCGCGGCACCGGAACTCGTTTCGGCCGCACCTGCTTTCGGCGGGAAGAGGGTCCCCAGGGGGCCGCGTGGCCGGGCGCTGCCGCCCCTGCCCGTCTCCTGGCCGGCAGAGAAGGGAGGAAGGGCGTCAGCTCTCCGCGAGGGGAGCGAACCAGGGCCGGGGAGACCCCTGAGCTCAATTCCCCGGGACCCACAAGGTGGTGGCCCTGGTGCTCTCGCGCTCTCTCCTCTGCATCTCTCTGTCTCTCTGCTTGAAAAGGAATAAATAAAATAAAAAAAAGACATCCCTGTAAATGTATGGCGGTACATGTCCTGTGAGGAGCAGAGACTGAAGAAACTGTTGGAGCTCATGCAAGAGGCAGCTGGGGGGAAAGGAAGGAAGGAAAGAAGGGAGGAATGGGGACGGACAGACGGACAGACAGGAACCCACAAAAAGGCAGCTCGCGTTCTGAGAGATTCCGCCTCAAGTTCTCCCCCGGCCTCCACACGGACGCCGGGGCCTCTGGCGCCTGGAGGCGGAGGGAGAAGAGCCAAACGCCAGAGGGGCCGCGGCAAAGAGAGCGCCTCGAGGTGCCCGGATGTGGGCCAGAGGAAGCTGGGGCGCCCATCTGGCTCCCGCGGAAAAGGTCCGTCGCGGGACCCTCTCCCCGCTCAGCCCAGCGCCTGCGCGTGCCTCTTCGGCGCAGGGCGAGGAGGAGGCGCCATCGCCTCGCGCCGTCCCCAAGGCTCGACGGCAAGCCTCGCACCACCATGGCGGTGCCGGGGACAGCCGAGGGCAGAACATCTCCTGGACTCGATCCCCCGCGTGCAGAGGAGAAGCTGACTCGCTTCATCACGTATCAAACTCGCCCAGAACACAACTTGGGTCTGGACTCGGGATTTAAAAGAAAAGAATCGCCCCCCCAGGCAAGCCCCCTCCGCCAGCCCGCGTCCAACGACCCCGATACTCGGAACTGTCCCCAAACCCATCTCCTGACTCTCGCTCTCTCCCCACCCTAGGTTTCAAGTTTTCATTTAAAAACATTTTGATCAGAAAGAAGAAAAAAAGAAAGCAAAAGCCGTTTGCTTATTTGCAGGCAAAGACAGAGAGAATGGATGTGCCAGGGCCTCCAGCTGCTGCAAACCAACTCCTGCATCTGGCTTTACGCGGGCGCCGGAGAACTGAACCCACGCCATGAGGCTTTGCAAGCGCTGAGCCATGTCCTCAGCCCTCACCCTAGACTGAAATGATGGGTTTCTCAAACCCAGACTTAAACTCTGTGCGGGTGAGGGTCTCTGTCATCCTTGAAAGACAAAGTCAGGTACAGTCACCGCGCAGAAAAACTTTTAATCCCCGAGTGCTGTCAGTTCAAGGTCAGCCTGGGACTACAGAGTGAATGAAATCCTACCTCAAAGCAAAAACAAACAAGAAAACCTGCTGGGCCCGGTGGCACACCTTTAATCCTAGCACTGGGGAGGCAGAGGCAGGAGGATCGCCATGAGTTTGAGGCCACCCTGAGACTACACAGTGAATTCCAGGTCAGCCTGGGCTAGAGGGAGACCCCAACCCAAAATGATAATAATAATAGCTATTATGATTATTATTTTAGAGCCAGGCGTTCCCAGCATTCAGGAGGTGGAGGATCTGTGAGTTCGAGGCCAGCCTGTGACTACAGAGTGGATTTCAGGTCCGCCTGAGCTGCGGTGCAGAGAGGTGATGGATGGAAGAGCCATCACGCAGTTCCAAGGCTCAGGACGCTTTAGTGAAGCTGCTGGCTGGCCAGGGATGTGGGCACACAGCTCTCCCTCCCGGTTTTCCTCAGGGTTACCATGGGAACAAGGTCTAATGATGGCCTCAGTTATTCCTGTGGTGCCGACACGAAACAGGAAAAAGCGATCTTCTTAGTGTCTGTGTGTCAGCAGAGGAAATAAAGGCAAGAGGTCTCCCTTCCTGCTTTGTTGAGACAAGGTCTTGCTATATAACCTAGGCTGGCCTCACACTCAAGATCCTCCTGCCTCAGCCTCCCAAGTACAGATGACAGGCTGTGTCAACACTGGCATTCAGGATTACTTTTCTAATAGGGCCCAACTTCCAGACAAGTAGCCTCTCCCTGCCCCTGGGGTCAAATGACATTTGCCAGGCATGGTGGCACACAGCTAGAATCCCAGTCCTAGGGAGGCAGAGACGGGAGGCTCAGGAGATCTAGGCTCAGCAGGTAAGAACGATGGCCGTGCACACGCGTGGACATGAGTCAATCCCATGTGACAAGGGGGCAAGCCCAAAGCCCTGCACCAGGACCGCTGGGACTCGCTTGTCATCCAGGCTGACTGCAAAGCCAGATACAGGGACACAAAGAGGTGCGTTCGTGCTTCTGGAGTTTGTTTGCAGCGGAAAGAGGCTCTGGCATGTCCATACTTTCTCTCTCCCTCTCTCTAAAAATACATGAAAATAAGCTGGGCATGGTGGCGTATGCATTGAATCCCAGCATTCGGGAGGCAGAGGTAGATCACCCTGAGACTGAGCGAATTCCAGGTCAGCCTGAGCCAGAGTGAGACCCTACCTCGAACCGCCCACCCCCCAAAAAGAGAAGCCAGGGTTGAGTTGATGGTTCAGCGGGTAAAGGTACTCGCTTGCAAAGCCTGATGCCAAGACCCCCGTAAAGGCAGATACACGGAGTGGTGTGTGCATCTGAAGGACCTGGTGCCCTCGTGCCCACTCTCTGTCTGCCTCTTTCTCTCAAACAATATATCTCTTTAAGTTAGAAACTCAGTAAGTGTGAGCCGTAAGGTGAAAGTCCCAGCGGAAACGGCCGTGTCGGGAACCCAGGAGTCAGGAGCTTGGGCAGAGTACAGACAGGGAGGCAGAAGCAAGTGCTGTGGTCACAGGAGACACTCGGGTCTTTCCAGGAAGGGGACCCACCTCTGCCTCCCCAGTGCTGGGATGACAGGTGCCCTCCTGGAGGAAAGACTCTGCCCCGGGAGCAGCCAGCAGGGCACAATTACAAAGGGAGGTTCAGGCAAGGGGCACTAGCAGCAAAGATCTGGGGGGAGCGTCAGTCACCCCACAAGCCACAGACGCTCTGGTGACTGGCTCTCACCTTTGTAGCCTCAGAGAAACCTAATGTTCACTGACAACAGCAGGAGGCCCTGCGTACCCACTCTGATACGAACATAAGCAAATAGATAATGTTTTTAAACATGAAAAAATGCTGAGAGTGGTGGCGCACACCTTTAACCCCAGCACTCTGGAGGCAGAGGTAGGAGAATCCCTGTGGATTCGAGGCCACCCTGAGAAGACAGTGAATTAATTCCAGGCCAGCCTGGACTAGAGCGAGGCCCTATCTGTGGGGAGAGGGGAAGAAAAAGGAAAAAGAAAAGGAATTTAAAAGGTAGAGCCTCTATAAGTACAGCACTGCACAGTG
>PVHP010010405.1:23569-42577 GCA_004024765.1 Zapus hudsonius
CTCCCTCCCTCCCTCTATAACTCTATCTAAAATAAATAAAATATTTTTGAAAAAGACAAGAAGGAACCTGCCAGGTGTGCTGGGTGACACTCTGCCTGGCTGACAGAAGAATAACCTTGAATTCCAGTTGAGGCCAGTTGGGATACAGAGTGAGACTCTGCCTCAAAAAATAAATAAAATCAAAATAAAGGGCTGGGAGATGACCCAGTGGATAACGTGTTTCACGCATGAACTAGAAGCCAGCTCACCGATGGGGAGATACGAGGTGAAGTTGGCACCCAAGGCCATTATCTGAACCCCTTACGTGCGCCGTGCCACACCCACGTGCAGACACATGCACACACAAACACGCTGGAAAGTAAAATAAGTCCTAGGCGGGCATGGTGGCCCCTATCTCTAATCCCAGCACCAGGGAGGCACATGTAGAAGGATCACCGTGAGTTCAAGGCCAGCCTGGGACTATAGAGTGAGTTTTAGGTCAGCCTGGCCTCGAGTGAGATCCTACCGAAATAAAAACAAAAACCAAAGACCAGCCAGGCAAGATAACATTCACCTTTGAAAAGAAAAAGAATGGGAATGGAGAGATGGCCCAATAGGTAAAGAAAGCGCTTGCTTACAAAACCTGTCAGCCTGGGTTCCATTCCCCAGGACCTATATAAAGCCAGGTGCATAAGGTGGCATGTGCGTCTGGAATTCATTTACAGCAGCAAGAGGCCCTGGTGGGCCCAGGTTTTCTATTTTTTTCTTAAATAAATAGCCTGGGCTAGAGCGAGACCCTACCTCAGAAAAAAAAAACTAAGAAAGAAGAGGGAATCCCAGTCCCAAGGGGCAGTGCACGGATGCACCACTGATCAGGCCTTCCTGCCCTAGAGGACAGAACCCATCGTGTTCCAAAGAGCCCAAGAGCAGAATCTGTCCCTTTGCACAGCAGGGGCGTTTACTCGCCAGACATGTGGCGGCCAGAGGGCAACCTTCGACCGAGCTCGGAGGGAGCAGGGCTTCTCGCTCCCGCTTTTGGCTGCGCTCCCCACAAGCTTGCAGGCAATTTGCCTCGATCTTGCTGACAGTATGCTGGGGTGACACAGGCCTGTCACAGCTTGACGCCTTTTTTCTTTGTCTTTTTGAGGTAAGGTCTCCCAGTCTGACCTGGAACTCATTGTGTGGTCCCAGGCTGGCTTCGAAATCCCAGGGGCCTGGCTTACCTTGTGGCGTCTGAGGATCAGACTCCAGTATCCAGGCTTTAGCAAGGGGTGCTTTATTTTTTTTTTAAATATTTTATTTATTCATTTTTCAAGCAAAGAGATACGGGGGGGGGGGAGAGAGAGAGAGAGAGAGAGCACCAGGGCCACCACTTTGTGTGTCTGGCATATGTGGGTACTGGGAATTGAACCCCGGGCCTTAGGCACTGGAGGCAAGTGCCTTAACCGCTGAGCCATCTCTCCAGCCCAAGAGGTGCTAATTTATTCATTGCTCTGTTATGCATGTATGAAAAAAATTGCAGGTCATGGGCTGGAGAGATGGCTCAGAGGTTAAGGCACTTGCCTCAGTGTCTAAGGCCCGGGGTTCAATTCCCCAGGACCCACATAAGCCAGACCCACAAGGTGTGGCCCTGATACTCTCTCTCTCAATCTCTCTCTGCTTGAAAATGAATAAATAAAATAAAAAAATTGTGGGCTGGAGAGATGGCTCAGCGGTTAAGGCACTTCCCTGTAAAGCCTAAGAGCCAGCCATGATTCCCCAGCTCCCACATAAAGCCAGATGCACAAGAGGGCGCACGTGTCTGGAGTTCATTTGCAGTGGCTGGAGGTCCTGGTGCACCCATCCTCCCTCTCTCTCTCTCTCTCTCTCTCTCTCTCTCTCTCTCTCTCTCTCTCTCTCTCCTCTTTCTCTCCCAGAAATAAATGATTAAAATACTTTAATAAAAAATACATCTGGGCAGGTGCCGGGCGTGGTGGCGCACGCCTTTAATCCCAGCACTCGGGAGGCAGAGGTAGGAGGACGGCTGTGAGTTCAAGGCCAGCCTGAGACGACAGAGTGGATTCCAGGTCAGCCTGGGCTAGAGCAGGACCACACGTTGGAAAAACAAAACATGACAAATAAGGGGAAGGGGGGACTGGAGAAAGCGCTCAGCAGTTAGGTTAAAGTGCTTGCCTGCGGAGCCTAATGACCTGAGTTCGGTTCCCCAGTGCCCACATAAAGCCAGATGCACAAAGTGGTGCATGCATCTGGAGTCCATTCGCACCCATTCTCTCTGTGTCTGTTATCTCTTCTATCTCTCTCTGCTTGCAAATCAATAAAGTATTTTCTAAAAAATCTTGGGGCTGGAGGATGGCTCAGCAGTTAAAAGCGCTTGGTGGCAAAGCCTGACAACCCAAGTTCAATTCCTCAGGACCCACAAAAGGCCAAAATGCACAAAGTGGCCCCATGCATCTGGAGTGTGTCTGCAGTGGCAGAAAGCCTGGTACACGCCCATACTCATTCTCTGCCTCACTCCGACTCTCTCAAATAAATAACTAAATAAAATATTTTTTTAAAAAATTACATCCTAGGCAGGGCATGGTGACACACGCCTTTCGAGGTAGGGTCTCACTCTAGCCCAGGCTGACCTGGAATTCTCTATGTAGTCTCAGGGTGGCCTTGAACTCACGGCAATCCTCCTAGAGTGCTGGGATTAAAGGTATGTGCCATCACGCCCAGTTTAAGACTAGTGAGTTCCAGGCCAGCCTGGGCTATACAGGAAGACCCTGTCTCAAAATACAAACAATGCCTGAGGAGATAGCTCAGCAGTTCAAGGTGCTTGCTTGCAAAACCCAGGCTCAGTTAGTTCCTCAGCATTCTGTAAAACCAGATGCACAAACTGCAGGCGCCTCTGTGATCTCATCAAGCCTCTGACGGGAGGCAGAGCCAGAAGCTAGCCTGACTTTTGTTTGTAGTTTGGCAGGTCATTTGCAAAACCACAGCCCGTGTCTCAAGAGGTCTGAGCAGACCTCTGACCTCCACACGTTCCCCTAAAATAAATAAATAACATTTTTTAAAAATTGAAGCAGCTGGGCGTGGTGGCGCACGTCTTTAATCCCAGCACTTTGAGGCAGAGGTAGGAGGATCAAGGCCACCCTGAGAATACACAGTGAATTCCAGGTCAGCCGACTAGAGTGAGACCCAACCTCGGAAAAAAAATTGAATCAATGAGGAGCGTTCTTTTATAAAAGGGTGGGTAAATTTTGTCCCTTTCTCCTTTTTTGCTTGTTTGGGTTTTGATTTTTCGGAGTAGGGTCTCGCTCTATCCCAGGTTGACCTGGAAATCACTATGTAGTCTCAGGGTGGCCTCGAGCTCAGGTGATCCTCCTGCCTCTGGCTCGTGCTGGGATTGAAGGTGTGCGCCGCTAGGCCCAGCTCCATGCTCCTTTTGAGATGTCCAGCCTCTGCCACTGTTCCATGCTAATTAGCAATCAAAGGAAGGGGGACATCCAAAGGTCCATCCAGGCAACTGGGACACCTAGAATTTTGTCAGAGGAGAATCTCTAAAGAGCAAGGAAGGACTGCCTAGAAGCAATAAGAACACAATTCCTCCTGGAAGTTTATAACCTTAAGAAAACACAGCCAAGCCTGGGTGTGGAGGTGCCCATCAGTGAGCCCAGCACTTAGGACAGGAGGATCCCTGAGTTCTAGGCTAGTCTGGGCTACACCTGAGACTCTGTCCAAAACAAAGCAAAACAAAAAACTGGGCTGGAGAGATGGTTCAGCAGTTAAGGTGCTTGCTTGCAGAGCCTGGGTTCCATTCCCCAGCACCCACTTAAAGCCAGATGTACAAGGTGGCACTTGTGTCCGGAGTTCCTTTGCAGTGGCTAGAGGACCCGGCACGCCCATTTTCTCTGTGTGTCTGTCTGTCTCTCTCTCTCTCTCATCAAATAATAATTTTTAAAAAAGGCAACTTCACCCTAACTTTGATTAGTTGTTCCATGAAAAAAAGTGTGCCAGTGACGAAGGACCCCCTCCCCCCCACACTAACGGTGTCACTAAGCTCTGAAAACTGCACAGGACTGTTTGAGTCTGGATCACACACCTGACACCTACCCAGTTTCTCTGACATCACTGATCTGCTTTCGAGAAAATGCAGGAGTGAGGGAGGCATGGATCCCTCCATTCTTAAAGGAAGCCTGCAGACACCCCCAGGGGATTCCAGAAGACAGAGGCGAGGCGAGGCGGGGGTCTCGCATGCCATCGGGAGACAGAAATCCTCAAGTCCAGCTCAAGACTGGGGGCAGGGGGCTGCATTAGCATCCCAGGCTCCACCAGCCTATCTCCCCGCCCCCTTCTTCGGGACCCCAGCCAATACCAGAAGCTCTCTCTATAGGCTGTGCTGGTTCCCAGGAGGAAAAGAGACCCTTTAAGCCCTGCCCAGGGCCAGCTAAGGAAGCAGTAAGCCGGGCTGCACGCGGGCGGCCCTGGGGCGCTGGAAGCCAGGCCACCAGGAGTTCGAGGCCGGCTGCGCAGTGAGTTTGGGGGCTAGCCTGGGATACACGAACCCTGCCAGGAAAGGAAATGACGGCGGAAGGAAGCAGGGACCCAGGCCGTCGTGCCCCGTCTACTCCCGTCCGGATTCAACTCAAGCCCGCTCGCGGCCTTCAGGGGCCCCCACCTCGAGGGGCCCCCGGCGGCCGGTTCCCGCCCGGAGCGGGGGGCGAGGCCGCAGGCTGGACTCCCGCGCCGGCCCCGCCCCGCGCCGCCTCCCATTGGGCGAGGGGAGTGGCTCGAGGCTCGCCTGTTCGGGCCGCGTCCAATCGGAGCCCGGGGGCGGGCCGGGGGCGGGGCCGGCGCCCGGCCCGCGAGGCGGCCGGAGGCTCGGCGGCCGGAGGCTCGGCGGGCCGGGATGGCGCCTCGGCCCCGGGGGACACGCTCGCGGCGACCAGCGGGGCCCGCGGGCGCGGCCCGGGGAAGGCAGCCGCCGTCTGCCCCGCCCCCCGCCCCGCGTCACCCGCCCGCGCGCGGCCCCACGCGAGCGCGGGGTCTCGGAGGGTCTGCGCGGAGCCTTACCTGCGGCGGCGAGGAGCAGGGCGACGGCCCAGCGCAGCGCCCAGCCCGCGGCGCGCATGTCCACGGCCGGCGGAGAGCGGCGCCTCGACCCCGGTCCCGACCCCGGTCCCGGCTGCACTGGCGGCGCGGCGCGGCGCGGCGCGGGGCGGAGCCTGCGGTGGGGTGATTCTCCCAAGTCCTCGCCCACGGCGGGCGGGCGGGCGGGAGGGGCGGGGCCTCGGCCCCGGTGCCCGCGCCCCGAGCCTGAAGCCCGGCCGCGGGGCCCCGCCCCGGCCTCGGCCGCTCGGCCTCCTGGGGGCTCTGGGTTCCCAAAGAAGACTCGCCAGAAGAGGTTCGGCTCCTCCGGTGGCTGGCGGGGGTTTTCCTCTCTGCCTCCCCAGGGGAGCAGAAACTGCCTCGGGACCTTGCTCTCTCCTTTCTGCGTTTGCTTCTTTCTAGGAATCGTGTAGCTTTCAGGTGAGAGTTAGGTTCAGGGCCGGAGAGATGGCTCAGCGGGTAAGGCGTTTGCCTCCAGTGCCTAAGGCCCTGGGTTCAATTCCCCAGGACCCACATAAGCCAGACCCACAAGGTGGTGGCCCTGGTGCGCTCTCTCTCTCTCTCTCTCTCTCTGCTTGAAAATGAATAAATAAAAATTAAAAATAAAATAAAAAAAGATTTAGGTTCAGTTTTTACGTGATTACTCCATATCACCTTGTAAACAGTGATTGGTGAAAAAAAATTTTTAAATATCTTATCCCTGGGTTTGAGCCTCTAGTACCCACATAAAACCAGATGCAGCAAGTAGACGTGCATCTGGAGTTCAGGTGCAGTGGCAGGAGGCCCTGGTTCGCCCATACTCACTCTCTCTTTACAAATAAATAAAAAGAGAAACAATAAATTTGGGCGGTAAAGGCGTCTGCAAAGCCTAATGACCCAAGTTTGATTTCCAAGTACCCATGTAAGCCAGATGCACAAAGTGGCACACGCATCTGGAGCTCTTTAACAGTGGCGAGGGGCCCTGGCATGCCAGTTTTCTCCGTGTGTTTCTCTTCTCTCTCTGTTTGCAAATAAAATATTAAATAGCCGGAGAGATGGTTCAGTGGTTAAAGGCACGCATACTTGCTTGATAAGCCAGAAAGCCCAACAACCTGGGTTCGATTCCCCAGTGCCCATGTAGAGCTTGGCAGTGGCAGGAGGGTCTGACGCACCCATAATCACTCTGTCTGGCTCTCTCTCAAATAAAGTAACAGATACCTCTTTGCCTATATGCGTCTGGAGAGATGGTTCAGTTAAGGCACTTGCCTGCAAAGCCTAAGGACCCAGGTTAGATTTCCCAGTACCTACATAAGGCCAGATGCACAAGGTGGCACATGCATCTGGAGTTCATTTGCAGTGGTTAGAGGCCCTGGTGCGCCCATATTCATTCTCTCTCTCTCATAAGTAAATAAAAATATATATATATATATATATATTGTTTGTTTGTTTGTTTGTTTGTTTTTCAAGGTAGGGTCTCGCTCTAGCCCAGGCTGACCTGGAATTCACTATGTAGTCTCAGGGTGGCCTCGAACTCACGGTGATCTTCTACCTCTGCCTCCCAAGTGCTGGGATTAAAGGCATGCGCCACCACACCCAGCCATATCTCTCTCCTTGTGATATTTATTTATTTATTTACTTACTTATTTACTATTTATTTGCTAGGAGAGAGACAGAGAGACAAGAGAGAGTGGGCATGCCAGGGCCTCCAGCCACTGCAAATGAACTCCAGATGCATGTGCCACTTTGTGCATCTGGCTTTACATGGGTACTGGCCAACCAAACCCAGGTGGTTAGGCTTTTTCCAGTCCTGTTTCTCTCTCTCTCTCTCTCTCTCTCTCTCTCTCTCTCTCTCTCTCTCTCTCTCTCTCTCTTAATATTTTGTATTTATTGTCTAAAATTATTCAAGTTGACAATAAAAAAAATTTTAAAGCCGGGAGTGATGGCACATGCTTTTAGTCCCAGCACTCGGGAGGCAGAGGTAGGAGGATCACCATGAGTTTAAGGCCAACCTGAGACTTCCAGGTCACCAAGGGCTAGAGTGAGACCTTACCTTGAAAAACCAAATATATATATTTACTTATTTGAGAAAGAGGCAGATAGAGAGAGAGTATGAGTATGCCAGGGCTCCTGTCACTACAAAGGAACTCCAAACACATGCCCTACCTTGTGCATCTGGCTTTATGTGGGTACTGGGGAATCAAACTCAGTTCATTAGGTTTTGCAGGCAAGTACCTTTAACTGCTGAGCCATCTCTCCAACTTCCCTGTTCTCTCCTTTTGGAGATGAGGTCCCACTATGATATCCAAGCTGGAATTCAGGCAATCCTGTGCCTCGGCCTTCTGAGCAGCTAGGACTGCAGACATGCACAGAGACTGCAGACCTAGCCTGGGATCTACTCTTCTTGGATGGGCTTGGGGGTTGAGGTCACAGCCAGGCTGGGAAAGGCCTTCGAGACTCTGAAGCACGTCTGTGGTACTCCAGCCAGACAACAGGCCCTGGACGGCCTTCCCAGTTCTCTGCCTGCTCTCCAGCCCCATGTCCTATATTGCCCAGGGATCAGGGTCCAATCTTCCCTTTTTCTGTTTCTCTTCCTTTGAGCTCCATCTGTCCTCCCATAACTAGCCGGCATACTTCCACACAGAGTGAACCCCGCGTGGATTGCTGGGAGCTGTGGCCCCTTTGCTCGGGCTGCTCCAATTTTCCTCATCCTTCTTCTCTTCTTCTCCTATTTGTCCACCTCCTCTCGTCCATTTAGTTGTTTATGTGTTTATTTTTGTTTTCATAAGACAGGGTCTCACTCTAGCGCAGACTGGCATCAAACTCATGGGCTCAGCGTCCCCAGTGCTGGGATTGAAAGTGTGCTCCACCAACCACACCTGGATATATGGATAATATTATATATAATATTTTTGTATGTGAGGCGAGCATGATAACCACTACACTACGGAAACTGACACTAATATTTTTGTTTGCAAGCAGAGAGAGACAGAAAAAGAGACAGAGAGAGAATGGGCACACCGGGGCCTCGAGCCACTGCAAACGAATGCCAGAGGCCACTTTGTGTATCTGGCTCTACAGGGGCACTGGCGAATTGAACTCAGATCCTTGGGTTTTGCAGGCAGGCACTTTAACTGCTGAACCATCTCTCCAGCCCCATAAATACATATTTTTTAAGACAGGGTCTTGAAGTAGCCCAGGCCAGACTTGAACTCATTGTGTAGTAAGGATAACCTTAAATTCCTGATCTTTCTGCCTCCACCTCCCCAGTGCTGGGATTCCTCCACGCTAAACAAACATGCTATCAAACTAAGCCACATTCCCAGCTTGGAGGTTTGTTTTTTTTTAGAACTTAAAAGATTTTATTAAAGAGAAGAAAAGAGAAAAAATAGAAAGAGCTCCTGCTATGTGGAAGGCAGGAGGGGGTAGAGAGTCCACATAGGAGTAGGGGTCCCCTGCTCACCTCATATTAGCCCAGCCCAGCTGAGACGAGGGGAGGGCTGACCAGAGCAGGGACCTGGAGGTGCAGGGGAGATGAACAGCCAAAAGAGAGCTGGAGGTTTTTGATTTAAAAAATTTTTTTTTGTATTTATTTGAAAGCAGAGATAGAAGAGAGAGACAGAGAATGGGTGCACCAGCTGCTGCAAACAGACTCCAGATGGTGCATTCGCCACTTTATGCATCTGGCTTTATGTGGGCACTGGGGAATCAAACTCAGTTCATTAGGCTTTGCAGGCAAGTGCTTTAACTACTGAGCAATCTCTCCAGCCCTGTTTTTGATCTTAATGAATACTGTCATGGTTTGATCCAGGTGTCCCCCACAAACAATTGAATGTGTTCTGATAGATCGATCATCAGCTGATGGCAGTTTGGGTTTTACAACCTCGATGAAGCTGTGTTGTCAGGGGTAGGCTTATGGGGTTCTAAGCCAGCTCCCCCTTGCCAGTGTTTGGCACACCTTCCTGCCGCCGTTTGCAGTGCTGTGGCAGAGGTGATGTCCAGCCCTCTGCTCATGCCATCGTTTTCCCTGCCAGAATGGAGTCTCCCCTCGAGTCCGTCAGCCAAATAAACCCATTCCTCCACAAGCCGCTTTTGTTTGGGTTCTTTCTGCGCAGCAACTAGAAAGCTGACCGCAACAAATACATATTGTGTGGATGTGTTCTCCCATCCAAGTACTAACCAGGCCCGACCCTGCTTAGCTTCTGAGATCAGACGAGATCAGGAGCGTTCAGAGTAGTATGGCCATAGACTTGTGTGGATGTGTTCATGTTCATGCATAAGCACAGTGGGTGCATGCCTTGGTGCACATACAGAGGTCAGAGACAACTTTCAGAGGTGTCTTCTGGTCCACCTGTTGGAAGCAGGTTCTTTGCTGGCTTTGCCTGCCTCCGCCGGCCTCCCGTCTTGCCGATGCCTTAGTGTACTGGTGTCAGGGAAGCCCACCACAGTGTCCAGCTTCTTACATGGGGGTCTGGGAATAGAACCCAGGAATTCCAGCTTGAGGTATGAACACCTTATCCACTGAACCATCTCTCCAGCCCCGTTTTTGATTTTTTAAAAAAGTATTTATAGCCAGGCATGGTGGCTGGCACACACCTTTAATCCCAGCACTTGGGAGGCATACGTAGGAGGATTGCCATAAATTCGAGGCCAGTCTGGGATTACATAGTGAATTCCAGGTCAGCATGAACTGAGACCCTACCTGAACCCCCCCCCCCCAAATGGGAGGTGTCTTATTTAATATGTATGTATGTATGTTTGTGTGTGTGCCAAGACCTCTTGCCACTGCAAACAAACTCCAGATGCATGTGTCACTTTTTGAGTGTGGCTTTACATGGGTATTGGGGAAACAAACCAGGCCAGCAAGCTTTGCCAGGAAGTGCCTTTAACCACCAGCCATCTCCTTAGTCCCCACTGTTCTGTCTTGCTTTTCCAGAATGAGGTCTTGCTATGTAGATCAGGCTAGCCTCAACTTCCTGGGCTAAAGCAATCCTGCCCAGCCTCCCAAGTAGCTGGGACTCTAGAGGTGGGTGTGTACCCACACATGCAGTGTGTGTACCTGTGCGAGCAGATGTGCACACACATCACACACTGAAGAGACCGCCCACCAGATAAACTGCGTATCACTCTTCTACCCAATTTTCTTCTCTTGTTCTTTTTTCTTCATCTCTCCCTCCCTCCCTTTATTCTTTTTTTTGTGTGTGTGTCTCTAGAGAGAGACATGATCTCTCTCTAGCCCAGGGGGACTGGCCTTGAAGCCAGGGTGTGGAGATGAAAGGCATGAGCCACCACACCCTGATTTCTGCCTTGTTTTCACTTAATCTGGAGAGGCATTTCTCCATTACACTAGATGGCCAGGGAGCCCCAGTGATCCCGCTCTGGGCAGGGATATGGGCGTGCATAGCCACACCTGGCCTCCTACTTGAGAGGTGGGGACACGCAGGACACGTGAGCTTTCCCAACCCTGATGAGTCATGCCTAGCTGTGGGCCCTCAGAGCGAGCTAGCAAAGGGGATCACTTCATGTTAGGAAATCTGAACTGGGCCAGGCCTGTTCCTTACAGTCCTACTTTGCATTCGTGTCTTCAGAGATATTTTCCCCTCAAGTTATAGGGGAGGGTACCCCTGAAATGAGTGGAGGGTCGGGGGTTGTAGCCTACAGTCTGAGGGGAACTCTGTTGGTCTCACTCTAACCCAAGCTGGCATGGAACTAACTCATCATCTCCAGCCTTTAGACTGCTCAGAATACAGGCATGAGCCACCATGCCTGTTGTATTACGTTTGTGTGTAGTGCATGTGGAGGCCAGGGGACCTCAGTGTCATCCCCAGAAATGCAGCCCCCTTATCTGAGATGGGCTCTCTTATTGGCCTGGCACGTACCAATTAGGCTAGACTTAGCTGGCCATGAGCTCCAGGGATCCTCGTCTCCTTGGTGCCAGGAAGAGGCATGTCCTCACCCCGCCTGGCAGTGAGCTCCGAGGCTCAAACTGGGGTCCTCGTGCTGCTGTCGAGGCAAGCAGATTACCAACTGAGCCGTCTCTCCAGCCCCTCTCCTAGCTTTTGTTTTCCTGGGTGACCTGGGACTCACTCTGTAGTTCCAGGCTGGCCTCGAACTCACCGAGATCCTCCTTCAGAGTGCTGGGGTTAAAGGCGCCTCTTCCTAGTTTTTATGGGCTGCTTCAGAGGAGAAAGGCTGAAGAAAGGCAGGCCTATTTCTGCTGTCCTAAAATGCCAACAGGCTGCTGAATCTGGGTGCTGTGTTCAGAGGCCAACTTGCAATGCACGCTGGCGAAGGCTGGGAGGGTGGTCAGCAGAGGAGCTGAGGAAGGACTGGGTTCTGTCCTCAACAAAGTGGAAGCCACGGACCTGTCTCCTCCAGCTGATGGAAGCACAATGGGGGTGAGGCAGGAGCGGGGAGACTGAGCAGGTGTGGGAGGGAGTGACAGGTCACGTTTTGCTTCCACGGAGACAGCAAGACCACAAGGTCAGATGTGACTTTACTGGGAGCACAGGAAGGTCAGAGCGGCAGAGGTCCAGCCGTCCCGTGTCTGCCTGGCAGCCACGTGGGCCAAGCCTGCTGGGTGTCAGCTCTCCACTTGGCCTCCTGTCTTCAGCCTCGGGTATGTGGAGCTCCGGCAGGTGGGCACAAGGCGCTGTCCACCTGTCACCAACACGTGGGAGTTTGATTTTTTTGGGGGGGTTTTACTTTTCAAGGTAGTTTCACCGTAGCCCAGGCTGGACTGTACACATGGATCTTCCTACCTCAACCTCTTGTGCGCACGTGAAGGCTGGAGGGCGATGGCCAGTGTCTTTCTCATTTTCACCTGTTTACTAAGGTAGCATGTCACCGCACCGGGACACTTTGACCGGCTAGTGTGGCTAGGATAACAGGCTTGTGCTGCCAGGCTCAGGACTTCCACACGCAGGTCCTTCTGCGCACACCGCTCAGCCAGGCCAGCTCTTCACCAACTGAACCATTGCTCCAACCCCCCCTCCCCCATTTTTTGGAAGACTGAGTCATGTCGCCCAGGCTACCTTGAACTAGGCAGATGATCTTGAACTTCTGCCTCCACCTCTTTGGGATTATAGGTTCTTTAACGTTTTATGCAGCGCTGGGAA
Organism: Zapus hudsonius; assembly: GCA_004024765.1. Lineage (NCBI taxonomy): Eukaryota > Metazoa > Chordata > Mammalia > Rodentia > Dipodidae > Zapus > Zapus hudsonius. The sequence goes on from PVHP010010405.1 coordinate 35,734, forward strand.
TGGAATCAGGGCCTCATGCATACACTACCCACTAAGCAATATCCCGTCTTCACAGTGGGTTTCTTTTCTTTTGTATTTTCAAGGCAGGGTCTCCCTCTAGTCCAGGCTGACCTGGAATTCACTACGTAGTCTCAGGCTGGCCTGGAACTGACAGCGATCCTCCCACCTCTGCCTCCTCTCCTGAGTGCTGGGATTCAAGGCATTGTACACCACCAAGCCTGGCCACTCGGGGCTTTTTCTTTATTTGCATGTGTACAGTGTGTACACACATGCGCACCAGGGCCTCTTGCCGCTACAAACACCTGACATTTGTGTCACTTGTGCTTATGTGGGGTCGCGGTGGAGTTGAATCGCAGCTGGCAGGCTTTGCAAGCAACCACCTTTAACTGCTAAGTCACCTCCCAGCCCATATATACAGGAAGGAAAGGAGGGAGGGAGGAAATGAAAAGGGCCAAAAGCTTGAGTCACCTGGCTGCCTTGGCTTCTCAGCTGTCCCGAGTTAGCCAACAGGACTCGCGAGGCTCTCTGGGTCATTTCTGGCTGACTTTGCTTTGTCAGAAACTCACAGGACTCCAAGGTCAAAAAGCCCGTCACAGGTCACAGGCCAGACCTTCAGAGGTGCTTGTCTCAATGTGGAACTTAGGACGCAGGCGTTGCCTGCCAGGGACAGACTGGAATTGTGGTCTGAGATCATGGAGAACACATGATCCCCGGGCAGAACACCTGCAACCACAGAGCCCATTAGTTTATTTTCCCTTTTTTTCTTTTTTTGGTTTTTCCAGGTAGGGTCTCACTCTAACCCAGTCTGACCTGGAATTCACTCTGTAGTCTCAGGATGGCCTCGAACTCATGGTGATCCTCCTACCTCTGCCTCCGAGTGCTGGGATTAAAGTGTGCGTCACCACGCCCAGCTTCCCTTCATTTTTAAAATTATTTTTTGAGGTAGTCTCGCTGTAGCCCAGGCTAACCTGGAACTCACTCTATAGTTCCAGGCTGGCCTTGAACTCACAATGATCCTACCACCTCTACCTCTGTGCTGGGATTAAAGGCATGCATCACTAAACCTGGCCTCTCCTGAGCATGGTTTCACTGGTTACAAAAGCCCACCATATCCATATAGATATATAATTTAAGTGAAGGGTCTCACTCTAGCCCAGGCTGACCTGGAATTCACTATGTAGTCTCAGGGTGGCCTTGAACTCATGGCAATCCTCCTACCTCTGCCTCCTAAGTGCTAGGACTAAAGGTATGAGCCACCACGCCCAGCTATATTCTTATTTGCAAGAAGGGAAGGAGAGGGAGGGAGAGAATGTGCTTGCCAGGGCCTCCACACACTGTAAACTCCAGGTGCATGTACCACTGTGTGTCTGGCTTCATGTGGGTACTAGAGAATCCAACCTGGATTGTTAGGCATTACAGACAAGTAAAGTGCCTTAACTGCTGAGCCATCTCTGCAGTCCCATTGATAACTTTTTTAAATACTTTATTTATTTGAGAGTGAAAGAGGCAGATAAGAGAAAGAATGGACGCACCATGGCCTCCAGCTACTGCAAATATACTCCAGACTCATGTGACACCTGGTGCATCTGGCTTTATGTGGGCACTAGGGAATCAAACACAGGTCGTTGGGCCTTGCAGGCAAGAGCCTTAATCGCTGAGCCATCTCTCCAGCCCAACTTTTTTGGTTAAGTTTATTTTTTATTAGCAAAATTAGGTTTCATTATGGTGTATCAAAACATTTTTTGCTTCCCTTCTCACCACAGCTTTGTGCTCCCCCCCAACCTGGCTTTCTTCCTGCTTTCATACTACGTTTCTTTTTGTCCTTGCTGCCTCCTCCTCCCCTCTTGTTCCAGGCTCATGGTCTCCCATCTTGGATTATGACATAGCCCATGCTCAGTCTCACACCTCTTCATTTACACACCTAAGTTAGGGCCCATGAGCCGGGCATGAGGAGACATGAGGTAGGAATGCCATGAGTTCAAGACCAGCCTGGGACTACATAGTGAATTCCAGGTCAGTCTGGACTAGAGCGAGACCCCACCTCGAAAAACCAAAAAAAAAAAAAAAGATCTAAATATGAGAATGTGCAGTATTTATCCGTCTTGGCTTTGGTTATCTCAGCAGATTTTCAATTCCACCTGTTTCATGCAAGATTTCCTAATTTTTCCTTACAGCTGAGTATGAGTAAAATTCCAGTGTGTGCATCATATTTACATTATCTGATGGACATCTGGATTGATTCTATTTCCTAGCTCTTGAGAAGAAAGCAGTAATAAACATGGTTGTGCATGGTTCTGTGGTAGGATACGGAGTCCTTAGGTGGCTTTATGAGAAAACTCTACACTGACCTCAAGAGTGGCTGTACCCATTTACATGCCCTACAAACAGTAAGCAAGAGTTCCCCTCTCACCACACCCGTCAGCATCTGCAGTCATTGGTCCCAGTTTGAATGGGATTTCCCACTTTGACTCTGTAGCCACAGGCTGGCCTGAAGCCTGGCAATCCTCCTATCTCAGTCTCCCTTGTGCTGGGATAGAAGACATGGGCCACCAAGTCTGTAAGGGTTTCGGTAGCACTTTCTAGCATGTGTGCAAGTGTACAGAGAGCAGAAAGCCTCAGGTGCCACTCCTTTCATTGTTACCTTGTGTCTGTGTGTGCATGCACACATGTGCAAGCCGGGTCTCTTGCCACTGCAAATGCATGTATGGCTGATGAATCCTCTTCTGGGATGGGGTCCTGCACAGGCCCAGAGCTTACCAATTAAGCCCAGTTTATAGCCACACGGACACACTCAGCTTTTGAAAATGTGGATCCTGGGAACCAAGCTCAGGTCCTCGTGCTTGCCAGACAAGCACTTGGCCAGCGGAGCAACCTCCTCCATCACCTCCACCATTCTCGCACTAGTCCTGGAGTCCCTGTGAACCCCAGTGATCCTGCCATCTCTGCTCCTCTCAGAATAGGGTTCATAGGCCAGCATGAACATGCCCAACTTTTTTTTTTTTTCGAGGTAGGGTCTTGCTCTAGTCCAGACTGACCTGGAATTCACTATGCAGTCTCAGGGTGGCCTTGAACTCACAACAATCCTCCTACCTCTGCCTCCCAAGTGCTGGGATTAATGCCCGAATTTCCAACGTTTTAAAATGTGGGGTGCTGGGGATTGAGTTCAAGTCCTCATAGATGCACAGCAGGTGCTCTTCTACCCTGAGCCCTCTCCCCAGGCCATCTTTTCATTAAAAAAAATTATAATATGTATATATTAGAAAGAGACAGAGACAGTATGGGTGCTCCACGGCTCTGCCATTGCAAATGAATTCCAGATGTATGGACCATGTTGTGCATCTGGGTTTACCTGGGTACTGGAGAATTGAATCCAGGCTGTCTGTCAGGTTTCGCAAACAAGAGCCTTTAAATGCTAAGCCATATTTCAGCTCATCTTTCCTTTTCTTTTTTTTTTTTTTTTGAGGTAGGGTCTCGCTCTAGTCCAGGCTGTCCTGGAATTCACTATGTAATCTCAGGGTGGCCTTGAACTCATGGTGATCCTCCTACCTCTGCCTCCTGAGTCCTGGGATTAAAGGCATGTGCCACCATGCCCGGCTCATCTTTTCATTTTTTTAATCTCTTTTTCATTTTTCTTTTGGTTTTTCGAGATAGGGTCTCACTCTAGCCCAGGCTGACCTGGAATTCACTATGTAGTCTCAGGGTGGCCTTCAACTCATGGTGATCCTCCTGCCTCTGCCTTCCGAGTGCTGGGACTAAAGGTGTGCACCACCACGCCCGGCTTCATTTTTTATCTCTTAAAAATTAAGTTCTGGCTAGCGCAGTGTGGCACATGTCTCCAGCACTCTGGAGGCAGAGGTAAAAGGATCACTGAGTTTGAGGCCAGTCTGGGACTAAAGAGCGAGTGCCTGGTCATTCTGGGCTAGAGTGAGACCCTATCTAGAAAAAAAAAAATTAATTCCTGGCAGGGTGTAGTAGTGTACCTTTAATTCCAGTATTGGGGAGGCAGAGGTAGGAGTATTGCTGTGTGTCTGAAGCCAGCCTGGAACTATAGAATGAGTCCCAGGTTGGCTTGGGCTATTGTGAGACCCTACCTGGGGGTGGGGGGAGGAAAGAAGCCCACAAAAAATAGCAACAAGAAAACCTGGTATCATACCCACACTATTTCCCTTTGTTAAAGCACTCATTTTACCCAGGCTGACCTGGAATTCACTGTGTGGTCTCAGGCTGGCCTGGAACTCATAGCAATCCTCCTACTTTTGCTTCCCAACTGCTGGGATTAGAGGTGTGTGCCACCACATGTGGCTTATTTATTATTTTATTTATTTAAGCGAGAGAGAATGGGCATGCCAGGACCTCTAGCCACTGTGCACCTGGCTTTATGTGGGTGCTAGGGAATGGATCTCAGGTCCTCAGGTTTGGTAGGCACATGCCTTAACTGATGAGTCATCTGTCCAGCCTAAACAAACTGGCCTTAATGTGGACAGAGTACTGGGGAGCCAGCTTTCTAGACTTTCCATGGTTTGGGGCTGCCAAGATGGTGAGCCCTCGCTGTGCAAACATGATGGTTTGAACCTGAAATCCCAGTGACCCTCCCACAAGATGAGAGGCCGAGACAGGGTAATCCCGGGAGCCTTGTGAACTCAGCGCTAAACCAGACACTGCCTCACATAAGGTGGAAGGAGAGGACTGACACACCTGACATGGCCTGCAGACAAACGCCAAAAAGGGGAAGAAGCTGGAGTCATGACACAGGCCTCTAATCCCAGCCCTCACTCAGGAGGCAGGGGTAGGAGGATCGCCATGAGTTCAAGGCCACCCTGAGACTACATAGTGAAGTCCAGGTCAGCCTGGGCTAGAGTGAGACCCTACCTCGAAAACCTCCCCCCCCACAAAAAAAAAAGAAAAAGAGGCGGTGGTGGATAGGATAAAGTACTTGCCTACAAAGCCTAAGAACTCGAGTTTGATTCCCCAGGACCCACAAAAACCAGATGCACATAATGGCAGACGCATCTGGAGTTGTTTGCAATGGCTAGAGGCTCTCATGTACCCTCCCCTCCTCCTCTCCCTCCCCCTTCCCCTCTCCCTCTCTCTCTCTGCTTGCAAATAAAATATTTTTAAAAAACTGACCCAACAAGGGTGTTGACAAATCCTATTTCTAAAGGAATGGTGGCACTGGGTGCCACTGCAAAAAGCAGAATTTGAGTCATGTTGGGCATTTGGGACCTGTGATGTGAGGGCCAGCTAATTCACACTTCCAAGTAGCCACTGACGGTCAAGGCAAGTTAAGATGACAGAGGAGCCTGACAAGACAGACACACCAAGGAAGAATGCCACATGAGTCCTGGATGGTTTGAGGTGCCCTCCCATAGCAGGTGGGGTGCTCTGTGGGCTGTGTTTCAGGGGCGGATGCTTCCAGTGCAGCAGCATGAGGATGCAGAGCTGGGCAGGGACAGGTGGTGCAGGACCACTTCTGCAGAGGCCTGTGGCGTCTGTTCCCATAGCTGGAAATGAGTGCAGCTGAGGGCAAAGCTGTGGCTGTCATTGGTTTAATTTATTCCTGTCTGACATCCAGTGACACTGACATACCCCACCAGGAGGGTGGCGAGTGGGCCCTGTCCAGGAAGATACAGTACGAGGAGTGGACGGCACACATGCGTCCACATGGAGGGAGCTACAGTGACAGGGCTGCAGGAAGGCAGGCCCCTCTAGTTAATGCTGTTACAGATGCTGGGCCGGGACAGGGCCAGACACACACAGGCCTACTCTTGTCTGCCGTATAAATATGGAAGATTCCTTGTTTACAGTTTCCCCCAAGTCTCAAACTACATCTGCACTACCCGTTACTGCTAAGGGCTACTCGGCCTCCACTCGGCTCAGCATGGAATGAGGCTCAGGGTCGAGACTCTGGAATGTCCGGCTCAGTCTTCCTCGCTGCCACTTCCTGAGCGGTCCTGGAGAGGGGACAAGGGGACAGGGTATGAGTCAGCAGCTCTCCCGACAGGCACTGTGCCCAAGCCATGGTTTCACCAATGTCCTGAATGGTTCTATGGATCTTGATGTACCCCAAAGGATAAATTGTTTGAAAGGTACTATCTATCAATGAATCTAAGGGAAAAAAGTAGCAACCAAACACTGCATGATGGTGTCGGGACACAGCTTGGGACAGTCCCACAGCACACCACCACAGAGCCCTCACCAGGAGACTCTAGCTCACAATGTGTTCACATGGATCCTATATCTTACTAAGTGTAGTTTTTCCTTTTTGATTCTGGGGATCATGTAGCCCAGGCTGGCTGCAAACTCCGTATATAGCTAAGGATGGCGCTGAACCTCTGATCCTGCTGCTACCACCTTCTGAGTGCTGGAATTATAGGCACGTGACACCATGTTCAACCCCATGTCCGTGCTTTTTCCCGTGCTGTGGACCAAACCCAGGGCCTTCTATTGAGCTAAAATACACAACTCATTTTGTGTTTTATTAATTTATTTAATTTATTTTTTAAATTAATTTTTCTTTATTAAGCAGAAAGAGAGAGAGAGAGAGAGAGAGAGAGAGAGAGAGAGAGAGAGAGAGAGAGAGAGCGCACCAGGGGCACCACCTTGAGGGTCTGGCTTATGTGGGTACTGGGGAATTGAACTTTGGGTCTTAGGCACTGGAGGCAAGTGCCTTAACCGTTAAGCCATCTCTCCAGCCCTATTTTTTTGTTTTTTCGAGGTAGGGTCTCACTCTAGTCCAGGCTGACCTGGAATTCATTCTGTAGTCTCAGGCTGGCCTGGAACTCACTGGGATCCTCCTACCTCTGTCTCCCGAGTGCTGGGATTAAAGGCGGGCGCCACCACACCC
>PVHP010010406.1:0-47662 GCA_004024765.1 Zapus hudsonius
CTTGTGGGTCTGGCTTATGTGGGTACTGGGGAATTGAACCTGGGGCCTTAGGCACTGGAGGCAAGTGTCTTAACCACTGAGCCATCTCTCCAGCCCGATGTGATTATTCTTGCCTCCAGCCATGTGAACTGCAGGACCTTTGTTAGCTCTGGGCATCCTTGAACTTGGCACTGGAAAGTCTGACTTCATGGCCCATCGCCTCCTCAGCCTACAGTTTGGCCTTGAGTGAGCTATTTCTGCTCTCTGCTCCCCCAAAGACACACTGTGGGTCCCCAAAAGGTGGCAGCTGAGTTTGGAGGGTCTGTGAGGCAGGTGGTTCTGGGCTCAGCTGCCTCTCTTGGTGGTGAGATGCCCGAGCCAGGAGGAACTCAAGCACAAGCTGGCACACGCATACAGGGAGACACACCCTCCTTGGGGAGTTCAGGTTAGGGTGGTTCTAGGTCTTTGGATTAGGAAGACAGGATTTTCTTTGTGGGGCATCAGCAAGACTCTCCAGGGTTCCCCGGGGAATGACTTGGGCCTCTGTGGGCAGCCACATCCAAACCGAGCAATACACCCACCCACCCACGGTGCTCCTCTCAACAAGCCTCTTCCCTTCTGCCAATCATCCTTGGCCAGTCTCTGCACCACACCCTGTCAGGAGCCACGGTCACATGCTTGGGGCCTTCTCTTTGCAGGTTTGTTACTGACGCTGTCACAGGCGTGACCATTGTCATTATCTTGTTCTTCTTCCCATCCCAAAAGCCTTCTCTCAAGTGGTGGTTTGATCTCAAAGGTAAGACGGTCATGCCCCGGGGTTGTGGGCTCTGTGAGGATTGGGCTGGGGCACTTGGGGAATCCATGACCTGGAACAGCCCCCATAGTGCTAGCCACCCGGACTTGGTGTTACTTTGTCGGGGGACTGAGGGCTGCCTAAGGTCCAGCACAGGTGTGTTCACAGGTGTGTTCACAGGGACCCTCCAGGAATTGAAATTGTGCCATATGTCAACTGAGGAAGCAGGGCCCAGAGAAGCCAAGTCATCCCTTATGAACACACAGGCAGCCAAGGTCCAGGAGGGGACACTAAGCCTATGTCCCAAGTCTGACCACCACCCAACTTTGTAAAGAATTCACTGGAACGCACTGTCACTGCATCTGTCCTACTGTGACAGAGCAGAGCCCAACTCAACTCCAGACAGGACCAGTGCCCCAGACAACTGTCCCTGTTCAGACCACTGCCCCACACTGCCACTCCTGAGGAAATGCAGCCATCATAATCGCACAGGTCCAGAGACCCTTGCTGTCTGTTTTTCTCAACTTCCTTCCTTTTTTCCCCTCTCAGTACACATTCAAATACAAAGAAAAGCCTTTTCTCTTGTAAATGAGGATAAAAATAGCATTTAGCCAGAAAGGCTGGCTGCTGAGACATTTGAACAATGCCAGGCATATGGAATGCCAGGCTCTGGAATCTTCTCAAGCCGTGGGAGCCATGACCATGACTTCCTTTCTGAAGAGAGCAGACACCCCCTGTGACCGCTGTGGGGTTTCTCCCTAAAGCTCTAAAGCAGAAGCTGGAAGCCCACCTTCGCTTCCTGGGGAACCCTGAGTTTCCCACAAAGACATGGCTGCTACCCCTCCCCCAACAAGTGGCCCTGAGCAAACTGCTTCCCTCTCTGCCAGCTTCCAACAAGGAGACCGAGCCTCTGCTGAGCTGGAAGAAAGCCCAGGAGACCGTGCCCTGGAATATCATCATTCTCCTAGGAGGGGGCTTCGCCATGGCCAAGGGCTGTGAGGTGAGCGCCCAGCCCTGGCGGGGGAGGCGCAGGCAGCAGGAGAAACCAGGCTGCAGAGGCTGTGGGTCCAGGACGAGCAGGGGCAGAGTGGCTGGGCTGCAGTCGGCACGAGAGCTGCAGGCCTGGCAGTTTCTCTAGGGCAGAAGCCTGGGTTCAGCCAGGCTCTGTAACCAGGTTGCTGCTAACACACCTTCAGCTCCTGGTTCTGTGAAGAAAGGGAGGCATGAGGCCCAGTGGGCTCCTGGGAAGCCCGAGGCAGGCACACACCAACACGAGGACAGTATTTGGGACCTAATGTGACATGGTTAGCTGTTTTGATTGGAAGCTGGGGAAAAGCTGTCCAGAGTAGAGGATGGTGAGGGGTGAGTGTCCTGAGCAGCTAGCTGGCCACAGTGTCCTTGGCCACACTGACTGAATGAAGTCCGGCCTTTGGGGAAGGGGCTGCTGGAGTTGACCCTGCTCCAGCACCCTAGAGGCTTCCCTCAGCTGGGGAATGGCGAGGTGGCTGAAAGGCAGGGCTGCAGTGCATGCTGGGATGCTGGCAATGGGCCGTTGGCCAGTGTTCCACTTAGCAGGGCCATTGTCTGACAGCTTCCCCTTGGCTCTCGGCCTCAGCTCACGCATCCCATCCCCTGGCACACAGCCTGTCCCAGGAGCTACCAGGATACTTGTGGCACCTTCTGGCTTCTGCATCCTGGGTCTTCACCTGGCCCCTGGCCCGCCACGTGAAGCTTGGGGATCCCTGGCTGGGACCCAGGTGGGCCTTGGCACACGGGCACTACAGCTCAGATTCTGCTACCAGGGGCAATCCTGGTGCCAACGTGGAGCTCTGGTCTCCTCAGTGTCCTCAATGCGGTACCAGCTACAAAGCCAAAGGACAATGGCACCCTGTAGATGCAAGGCCACGTGCAGCCTGGTCCCCGCCTCCCTCTCTGAAGCTGCACCCCCCCTTTCCCAATGTCCTGCCCTCCAGCTCCTCACTGTCCCTCAGACTTGTTCCCACCCCAGGACCTTTGCAGCTGCCTTTTTCTGATGGATAGCTTCCCTGAGAACTCGGAGTTCTCATCTTCAGGGCTCGGCTCCTCAGAGACAAGTTTTCAAGCTACTTTTTCTAGAGTTCAAGTCCCCTGAGCCTGTCCCTCTCGGCACCCTGTGTGTTCTCCTGTGCCATGGCTGCCCCACACTATCCTTTCTGTCCTCTCTCTCATAAGAATGAGTCTCCTGAGGAAAGGGCTAGTCTGTCCTACTCATTCCTGGTCCGGGCAGGAACCTAGAGGTTCCCTAAAGCTTAATGGTGCTTATATTATTCTTCTCATTGCTGTGATCAAATACCAGATAAAAACAACTTACGGAAGGAAAGGTTCATTTGGGCTCAGTTTGAAGATATAGTCCATTATGTGGGAGAAGGCTTGGCGGCAGGAGCTTGGGGCAGCTGCTCACATTCTGTCCACACACAGGAAGCAGACAGCAGTGAATGCTAGGCCAGTTCTCTCCTTTGTCTGCAGTCTGGGATCCCAGACCACAAGATGGCGCTGCCCACATTCAGTGTGGCTCTCTGACCTCATTTAAAAGTCTCTAGAAATGCCCTCATTCTCATGCCCAGAGGTGTGCCTCCTAAGTGCTTCCAGATCCAGTCGTGTTGACCATGACAATGAACCATCACAGTGCTCAACAGGATCGTGTTGTGTAAAACAGGCTGCGTTGAACACGCTGACAGCCAGTGGAAGCTCCTGGAAGAGTAGATCCCTGTAGGCATTAACCAGGAGCACCCACCCCACTGCCAGCTGCTGCTGGAGGTGACCATCTCTTGGCTGGCTGTGCCCTGGTGCCTCCATGCAGGGGAATCACACACACAGTCTTCCCTACAAATACACTGAATTACAGGAGCTTGAGGTCAAGTTCCAGAGAGTCAGCCCTGGGGGCAGAGACAGGTGCCCTCCCTGCTGTTCACTTTCTCCTGGACATCAGGCTGTCCATCTCTTATCACTATTAGTACTGATATGATAGCTAATGTGATATCCACCCAGCAACATAGCTAAGATCTGAGCTCAAAATCACCAGGACTTGGGCTGTTCACCTATTTATTCAGCAGGTTCTTCAGCCTCTGTGTTCCTTTATTTCTTCAACCATAAAACCATGGAGCTGCTCAGGAGATTAAATTCATATCAGCAAAGTGCTTACAAGAGGGCCCAGTACTGAGCTAACACTAGGTTGCTTGTCAAAGTCCCTAAATAGTAATAAGTCATATTTGGTGCTTACTACGTTCAAAGGCAGGCACTCAGGTAACCCTTCCCAACAATGGCTGAAAGAAATCAAGGAACTGAAATGCTGAGTCACTTGTCAATGTCACCGCTTGTAAATTGTGCACCAGTTCAAACTTCACAGCTGCCTGAAACTTCTCTCTTCAAATGTGCTGAGTTGTATACCCACATCCAAATCCAATGTGTCATATAAGCCACTTAAGGGACTCCCCAGGTCCCAGGAGATGTTGGTGTTTGAACATTGGTCTTGAACCCTAACACCCTCCTTCCTTATGAGATGCAGTCAGGCTATATAGAGATCACAGAAGGAGGAAAGGAGGGAGAAGACAGGGCATCACCCCGACAGCTTCCAGGTGCCCGGATTCTGCTAGATGGTGTTCTGTACATCGGCTCCTGTTCTCCCAATGGTTGCCCTCTGGAGCAGGGACCTTATGACCTCTAGTTTACAGATAAGGAAATGGAGGCACAGAGAGAGCGAGTCACTTGTCCTGGAAGACACAGCTAGAAGGGATGCAGCTGGGACACAGTCCAACCAAGAGCGCCTCCTCAGCTCTGTCCACAGCACATTCCACATCAATGGCTGCTGGTCCCTGGCAAGACTGGGAACTCTGGGGTTGCCAAGGAAACTGAGCTCCTGACACCAAAAGTGTCCCCAACAGAACCCCAGGCAGCTGGAGGTTTCCTGTCCCCTGAAGCTGCTAGATGTCCCTTCAGGGCCCAGTGGCCACTGGGATGTTGGCAGGAAGCCCATTGCTCAGAGACTAGGACTTGGGAAGCTCTTGGCTGCTATTTGCCTGGGTATTAACATTCTCTTTCAGCAGCCCCTCTGTTCATCGTACACACTTGGCCAGACCATAGGGTGTGGGAAGCCAAGAGCAGTGCTGTCCCTCCGACTAATCAGGGTGGCAAGAAACTCCTTAACTTTACAAGAACTTTTTTGGGGGTGAAATCTGTTTAAGCCTTTATTTGTCTTATTTCTGTTTTTACTATTTATTTATTTGAGCCAAGGTTTCATGTGTTCCAAGTTGGTCTGAAACTCAATAAGCAGCTGATAGTACTCCTCCTGCCTCTACTTCCCAAATACTGGCATGTGCCACCACACTTGGCCTTTTAAACCCTTATTGTCCATGCACTGAAAGTAACATTTAAGTCAAATTGTAGTAGCAAATGTATTATTATTTTTTTAGTGTTTTTTTTTCTTTTGTTTTTTCAAGGTAGGGTCTTGCTCTAGTCCAGGATGACCTGGAATTCACTATGTAGTCTCAGGGTGGCCTTGAACTCACTGCGATCCTCCTACCTCTGCCTCCCCAGTGCTTGGATTAAAGGCGCACGCCACCACACCTGGCATGTATTATTATTATTATTATTATTATTATTTTGATTTTTCGAAGTAGGGTCTCGCTCTAGTCCAGGATGACCTGGAATTCACTATGTAGTCTCAGGGTCACCTTGAACTCATGGTGATCCTTCTGCCTCTGCCTCCTGAGTGCTGGGATTAAAGGTGTGTGCCACCACGCCCAGCTCACAAATGTATTATTTTATCTAGGCAAATGTTCTAGTCTAGAATCCATTATGAAATTTTAAGTTCTAAAGCCAGGCATGGTAACCCAGGCCTACAATTCTAGTTAGTCAGGAGGCTGAGGCAGGGTATTGCCTGAGCTACAGTGAGTTCAAGTACAGCCCAGGCACCTTGGTGAGATACTGTCTCAAAGTAAAAAGGAAAATGAGGACTGGGGATGTAGCTCACTGGTAGAGTGCTTGCCCAGCATGTGTGAAGTCCTAGGTTCAATCCCCTACACTGTCAAAAAGAAAGAGAGAAAGAAATGGTTCTGAATTAGCAATGAATGTTCTACCAGCATGAAAGAAAACACAGAATCTCTGATGAATAATTTGCTCTGGGACCCAAGGAGGACCTGGGTAAATGTTGGGGAGTCCATCCTGGGTCACATCCTAAACCTACAACTCTGGATCTTTGTCAAGAAAAGCCCATGGCAGGCCTGCCGAGGTCATGCTGAGTGGCACCACCAGGGGGCTGCACGGAGCCTGGTGTTGGGCAGCTCTGTGGTCCCCAGAAGGCTGGGCTGGATTAGGGCTGTTTCAGGAAAGATTGGATGCTGGGAGTGGGTATACTATGTTCTGTTAACTAAAGTAGTTCCAGAAGGGAGCGGAGAGTGCGCCCTGAGAATTCTGCATTGGCGAGAGAGTGGAGTAGAGACACCCCGTTCTTTCCTCTCTGCCACATAGGACCATGGTCCACTCTGGGTATTTGTCTTTTTTTGTTGCTTATTTCTTTGAGACAAGATCTCACATAGCCCAGACTGGCTTCAAACTGACTGCATTGATGAGGCTGGCTTTGAACTCCTGATGCCCCTTCTCCACCTCCTGAGTTCTGGGATTCCAGGTGTGTGCCACCCTGCTCAGATGGGCCATGCCCTGAGTTAAGAGGCAGGTGACAGCTTGTCCGGAGGAAGGAGGGTTGGAACTGTACAGAAGTTCTTTATTGTGTGGATTCGGATTCCTATTTTACTCAATGCCTTGGGGTACCTTGGGCAAATCACAAGGACTTTTCCTCTTCAGTAAAACGGGGACAATAATGTCCACCTCCTAGTATTCAGCAGGCCCTGCAGCAGGTGCCTGGCCCTGCAAAGCCTCCATGATGGTGGATTTTATAACAGTGACTAATAGTATGATGTTAATTTTGGCATCATCACTGTGATAAGCACCCTTATGGCTGGTCATAAATAACTTTATTATTAATCACCTATGTTATATTTGACATCTGATAAATGTTCTGTATTGTGTATGATATATAGGATATCTAATATACATTTGGTATATATTAATGTCATTATATAGTAGTAACATTATTGAATATTATATATAAGTAATAACTAACATTTTATTAATAACCATCAATGGAAGAATGAGATTTAGCATGAAGGATCTGATTTTCTTCTCACACACTCAAGTTGGAGTTTTGGGTACTGGACCCAAATGGAAACAGGGCATCTTATGCTAACTAAATGGACCGTGTGAGGTCTGGGGGTCCTGGCTGTGGCCCATAGAGCATGGGTGGAGAGCTTGCATGGTGTCTGTGGGGGCTTCCCTCTCCCAGCTTGTCTCCCACCTATAAGAGTGACGCTAGGTAGGCTGGGAGTGAAGCCTCCCCTGCCTGCAAGAGTCCGGGTGGAGAGCTTGCTTAGTGGCTGGGTGGGTCCTCTTGTGCCTGGTCCCATGGGGGTGGTGCTGGGTGGGCTGGGAGTGAAGCCACCCCTGCCCGCAGGAGTCGGGGCTGTCCTTGTGGATGGGTGGACAGCTGCACCCTCTGGAGCGTGTGCCCCCTGTGCTGGCCGTCCTGCTCATCACCATCGTCATTGCCTTCTTCACCGAGTTCGCCAGCAACACGGCCACCATCATCATCTTCCTACCTGTCCTGGCAGAGCTGGTGAGGTGGTCCTTCTGGAGTGGGATGGGGTGGGGTCCCCTGCTACCGAACCTCCTGAGGCCACAGCTGCTGCTTGCTTCCAGAATGCACCAGCTTGCCAGAACCGCCGTGTCATCTCTTTTAAAAAAATCTTTTATTTATTTCTTATTTATTTGCGAAAGTAAGAGAGAGAAAGAAATGGGGCGGGGGAGAATATGGGTATGCCAGGGCATCCAGCCACTTCAAATGAACTCAAGACACATGTGGCACCTTGTGTATCTGGCTTTACGTGGGTACTGGGGAATTGGACTCGGGTCTTTCTGCTTTACAGGCAAGTGCCTTAACCGCTAAGCCATCTCTCCAGCCCCACTGTGTCATTTCTTTCAAAAATAGGGACTTCTGGGGCTGGGAGATGGCTCAGTCAGGAAAGTGCTTGCCACCAAATATGAGGACCTGAGTTTGGATCCTCAACACCCATATAGAAGCCATGCGCCTGTAATCCCAGGGCTGGAGAGGTGGAGACAGGGCCTCCCTGGAGCCAACTAGTCTAGTCCAATTAGTGAGCTCCAGCTTTAGGGAGAGACCCTGTCTCAAAAAACAAGGTGGAAGGCTGAAGAGATGGCTTAGCGGTTAAGGTGTTTACCTGCAAAGCAGAAGGACCCAAGTTTGATTCCCCAGCACTCACGTAAAGCCAGATGCACAAAGTGGTGCATTTGCAGTGGCTGGAGGCCCTGGTGCACACATTCTCTCAATCTGCCTCTTTCTTTCTCTCTCACTCTCTTAAATAAATAAAATAAAAATAAAAAGCAAGGTGGAGAGGATTGAGGAAGACACCTAATACCAACTTCCAGCCTCAACAAGCACACATGTGTGTGCACATTTCTATTCACACATAAGCCTATGCACATACAGACACATGCACACACACATAAGCCTATACACACACACACATATACACATACACACATGCAAAACATTACCTTCTGAGTGGTCTGTCATGGACCCTCCAACCACAGTGGGAGTGGGAGTGGGAATCCTTGGACCCTTGCTAAGGACTGAATTAATTAGAGCCTGTCCCTGATCCTAGGGTGGTGGTAGGGATAATTTGGGTGCTGTGACATCGTATGAAGGAAGGACAGGAGCATAGAGCCCCACCTGGTCTGGAAGTGACATGTCACTTACACATGTCTCTTAAATTTTGCTTCTCATCAAAATCAAAATATTTACAGACAAAAGGCCCATGTTGAGGAGTTTTGAGAAAATTCATGTGCTTTGGGTTGCAGAAATTCCCTAGAGTGGCCCAAATATACCTTAAGTACAATGCCAGATACACCACCAGTGTATGCAAATCTGTCACTCAGAAACACCTGAGGCCAAGCCAAGATGAGTGTACCCTCTTAGGAACATGGCAGTGCCTGCAGGGAGTGCCCAGCCGGGATGGTGTGGCCGAGGAAGGGCCAGGCCTGAGTGGCAATGGCAGCCCTGGTTCTCAACCTGTGGCCTCTGGCCCAGCAGCAGTAGTACCTGGGCGCTTAGAGGAGAAGCAGTGTCAGGTACTCTGGGAGACTTGGAGCCACACATCCCTCACTTGGGAAGGAGGGTTCTAGATCAGTCTCCACAATGCCTCCAGAGAAGGCCTTTTCTGGGAAAGGAGGTACATCGTAAGTCAGCACATTTGAACAAAATGATGGAAGTTTCTGGATTATTACGTGCAAGGAAGGCCTCTTTCTCTCCATCAGTGTTGTGGTCACCCTTTGTGTTGCTGGGCAAACATCCTGCCAGCAGCAGTTTATGGGAGGGAAGGGTTTGTTTCAGGCTGACAGGACCCTGGGGAAACACCGTCAATGGTGGCTGGATCACTTCCATAGATCTATACAGAGAGACATCACCAAATAGCCAACAAAAGCTGCAGCCAGAACTCCAGATTTGCTCTTTATAAGCCAGTAGCCCTCCCCCAGTAACGCCCCCTCCTCCAGGGTTTTGCCTGCTGGAGACTCAAGTAGGAAGTAAATGCCTGGTCTATGGGGCCATACATTCAAAGCATCACCATCCGTCGGCTTGTCGTGTGTCTGGCTGCATCTCTGTCTTCCTAACTCTCTCTTTTTATGTGTCTCTACTGTTCTCTGTCACTGACAGTATGTTTTTGTCATTCTCTTTCCAATGGCCTCAATCTCTGCTGTGTGGCTTCTCTGTGCCTATTTTTGTGTGACCTGGTTTTCTGTCCTTCCCGGCCAGGCCGTCCGCCTGCGAGTGAACCCCCTGTATCTGATGATCCCAGCCACGGTGGGCTGCTCCTATGCCTTCATGCTGCCGGTCTCCACGCCCCCCAACTCCATCGCCTTTGCCTCTGGGCATCTGTTGGTCAAAGACATGGTGAGTCTGGCAGTGGCCTGGAAGGATGTGGTGGGCACCAGGTAGTGGGCAACACAGAGCCCAGCCATTGGTGGGATGTTTCCTCTCCTTATATAGATCTCTGCCAAGCCAGCCCTTTCTCCTCCTCTTCTTCCTCCTCCCTCCTCCTCTTCTGGGGTGCCTGGGGCATTTGTTCAGTGTACTGAGCACACACAGCTGAGAACAGTGATCTTAAACTGGGCACAAGATCCCAACAGGCTAAATGAGAACAGAAAGAGCAAGAGTGGGGAAGAGGCAGAAAGATCCACAGAGCATCTGTGGACTCCTGCAATCTGTGTTTCAGACCCTTCGGGACAGCCGCATGGGAGAGGTGCCAAGCTGCCTCCAGGAAGGGGTTTTATTTGACCTAAGGCAGATTGGAGACCAGAGGGCACACCTGAAAACATGGTGGGAATTTCTGGATTTCTAAAGTTCAAGGAATGAATTCAGGGATCTGGGGAGTGGAAGAGGGTGATGGGGTGGGCAGGATGACCCCTCACGGAAGGTGAGCTCTGAGGGTGAGAAGCAGCCAGCCTTTCAAAGAACTGTGGGAGGGCTGTTCACAGAGAGGGCACAGCAGTGAAAGGCCCCATGTCCCCAGATGCACAGGGCCGGGAGGGGATTGGGAGAGAGACAAGATCTACTGGAGGTGGGGAGGGGTGGGAGTGCAGGGGCACAGGCTTAGGGTTTATTCAGCAGGGGAGGCCTGGGTGGGCTTCAAACAAGGTTAGGCAGTGATCTAGCTTCTTTATGTGTTTGAGGGGCAGGATGGGGGCTTTTTGAGACAGAGTCTTACTATCTCTGGCTGTCCTAGAACTTGCTATGTAGACAGCAGGCTAACCTCAAACTTGGAGTTATTTTCCTGTCTTGGCCTCCCAAGTGCCAGACTAACTTAACTCCTCTCTGAGTGGTCAGTGTGCTGCTGGCTGGAGAATATTGTTACAAGGGAGGGATATGAGCAGAAAGAGAACACCAGTGAGGGGGGCAGACATGTAAACAGAACAGAAAGAGAGAGAGAATGACGGGCCAGCAAGAGAAGTGGAGAGACCCCAAGAGATATATGCTAGCTGTGATTTACAGGGGTGCCAAGAGCCCCCACATGCAGCCAGTGGGGTTTAGTCACTGTTTAGGTGCTAATCACAGTCACTAACGTGGGGCCAGCAGGAATTCCCATCCAGGCTCCCAGGACCCTGGCAAAGGAGACAGAGCTCCTCCCAGATCCCCAGGCTTTGGTCTTTCGTCCTCCAAGGGTGGTGATGTGCCCAGGAATAGAGGCAGGGGGTGAGATGCCCTGGAATAGAGGCAGGGGGGGCATCATCTTAGGGTTGTCATCCCGCCTTCAGGATTCCAGCTCTTCCCCCGTGCCATCCCTGGAAACAATCATCTAACAACTTCACTAAATAGACTCTCCCTACCTTTAACTTTTGAATAAGAGGGACTGGAGAGCTGGCTCAGTGGTTAAGGCACTTACCTACAAATCCAATGACCTGGGTTCAGTTCCCCAGGACCCACATAAGCCAGATGTACAAAGTGGCACATACATCTGGAATTTGTTTGCAGTGGCTAGATACTATGGCGCACCCATGTACTCTCTCTCTCTCTGTTTCTCTCTCTCTTACTCTCTCTTTCTATATCTCTCTGCTGATAAATAAATAAAATACTTTTTGAAAATTTGAATAAGAGTTTATAGGATTTCAGCACACATGTAAAAACATGAGCCAAAGCAATGAAAAAAAGCGATTAAATTCTCTCTGATAGCAGTTGTTAGAGAAGATTCCCGGTCCTTCTCTGTGTTGAAAGAAAAATTGGTGAAGCAGAGAGAAAGCTAAGGACACAAGCACTCCCAAGAGACTGGGCAGGGAATTCCTCGTTGGCATGTGCTCTGAGCTGGGTGCTACTGAGCACACCCCAACAAGAGGGTCAGTAAAGGATCCCATAGCATTTGAACCAAGGAAAGGACTTCTAAGCCAGCCTTGGTAGCACACTCCTACAATCCCAGGGTTTGGGAGGTGGAGGCAGGAAGATCGGAAGTTCAAGGTGATCCTTAACTGCATAGTAAGTTCAAGGCCAGCCTGAGCTGCATGAGAACCTGGGTCAAAAAATAAAAGAGGGCTGGAGAGATGGTTCAGTGGATAAAGATCTTCCACTCAGCTTGGGGGGATCTCAATTTTATCTCCAAACCCCCATGTAAAAACCAGAAGCTGTGCTGGGCATCTGTAATCCCAATGATCCCATGACAACAAGGAAGGTGGAGACAGGAGAATGTCTCTGAAGCTCTGAAAAGGAGTTGCGAACAAACAAGAGACCCTGCCTCAAATGAGGTGGAAGGCAAGGACCAAGCCAAAAGTTGTCCTCTGACCTCCACGTCTGTGCTATGACATGCGTACACCCAGACTCACACAAACACAAACACACACACACACACACACACACACACACACACACACACACACACACAAAACACAAGGATAGGAAGAAAGGAGAGAAGAAAAGGAAAGACAAGAGAAAAGAATTTCCAAAAGAAAATTTCCCAAGAGTCATAGATTGGCTTAACTACCCTGTAACAGGTGAGCACAGGCACATGGGTACATTTGTACATATGATACATGCGTCAACACCTGTGCGGAGTGTGGGGAGGGGCTTAATATCCAACTGGATTATTGAACAGCCTCATTTCCCTCTTCCTGGAAAAGGAGAATTTAGAATGCTATAATGATCAGCTTGCTCTCCGTGTTAAATGGCATATCCCATGGTGGCTGTGTAGCCTGATGCTTGACACCTAGAAACCTTCTTTCTTGTTATGATCAAAGACCTGACAAGAGACATCTTTAAGGAGGATGGGTTCATTTTGGCTCACAGTTTGAGGGTGCAGTCCATGATGGTGGGGAGGGTATAGCAGCAGGAAAAGAGTCCACAGTCAGGAAGCAGGAATGACGCATGCTAGTCCCCAGCCCATGGGATGGTGGCATCTACATTGAGGTGGGTCTTCCTTTCAGTTAATCTAATCTAGAAACTCACAAACATGCCCAGAGAGCTGTCTCAATGGTGATTTGAGATCCTGTCCATCTGTCACAGTCTCCATGACTTGGGTCAGCTGTACTGTCTAAGGGCCACTCCTGGGTCCAGTGAGAAGTGTCCTGGGCATTGGTGGCCTGCCCTTGTGCCGAGATTTGTCCCTTTCGCTCTGGCTGCCTTAGAACCCTGTTCTCCCCATCTGCCCATGGGCAGCACTACCCCACTCATCCCTCTCCATTGCAGGTGCGGACAGGCCTTCTGATGAACCTGATGGGTGTCCTGCTGCTGAGCCTGGCCATGAACACCTGGGCACAGGCAATCTTCCAGCTGGGTACCTTTCCCGACTGGGCCAATATCCACCCGGCCAACGTCACAGCATCCACCTTGACCAATGACACATTTCAGGCCCTCTGAGCCCCCCAGGGCCATCACCATTCCTTGCTGTTAGGAGTCTACAGGAAGATCAAGCAATCCTACCTGTAATGGATTCCCAGCAAGCAGGATCATCTCCAGTGGTCCATTCGGGCCACAGACTCACTGTCTGGGAAAGCTTCTTTCTCTCTCTCCTGCCAGGTATCTGCCAGACCAGCTGCCTAAAAAGCAGATTCTCTCTCTCTCTCTCTCTCTCTCTCTCTCTCTCTCTCTCTCTCTCTCTCTCTCTCTCTCTCTCTCTCTCTCTCTCCTGCTCTATATTTAGGACACAAAAGAATCCATCTTAGCCCCATGGAGTAAATCTGGAATGGTGTTTGTCTTGCAAGCCTGGGATGGAGGCCCTACTTTCTCCCCACTGAGACATCGTCTTGTCTCTAAGGACCGATTTGCTGGGAGAGGCTTTGGGACTTCAAGCCAGCAGCAGGCCAGATGTTACAGCAGGGCTGGGCTCTGCCTCGCCGGTGCCCTTTTTGTTTGTCCATTACCCCTGTGATGCCCAACCTCCGGAAGTTGCCCTTTATGTGTGGAGACAGAGGGAGGGTCTGGGGACTACGTAGAGACACCTCACTGCTTCACGGGCTCCTAAGCACACCCTGGAGCTCGAGAATCACCAGCTGACATGTCTACTCAAAACAGTTGGGACTCTTTTTTTCATCTGATTTCTTCAGCCATAACTTTGGGGTCAGGCCAAATCTGGTCTTTGCCCTCCGACCCCGCAGGGTAAGCATGTTGAATTTGCAAAAGGCACAGTTTTCAGGGATGAAAACGAGGTCCAAAAATCAACAAGGGCCTTGGAGAAGGCCAGTGCAAAACATATGGAGCAGGAAAAATACTATAACCCTTCTACAGATGAGGACTCTGGGGCATTCCCACGAGTGGGGGCTGGACTGGGGAAACAGGAGACTGTAGTCTTTGTTCCCAGCACAAGCCTCTGGGCACCCTGTGGGTGGCACAAGGCAGGCTGGCAGGCAGCTGGGAGCTCTACTGGCATCCAGGAGGCTGAACCCTCACACTTCCTCTCCCATGTCCCCAGGCAGGGCGGCACCCAGGGATGTGGCATTAGTGTGCCACAGCTGGGGTGGGGGAACCCCTGAGCTACAGCTCAAGCCCCACCTCCTTCCCAGAGGTGTACTGTTGGGGGAGGGGACAGGGAGAGGCTCATACACAGAGAAGCCTTGTGACCAGAGGGATGATTTCTGATCAAAAATGCTCTCAAATAAAGCCATCTTGTCACCACCAGATGTGAGGGTCCTTTGTGTTTCCAAGCCCAAGACCCCAGGCTAAGATTTCCAAAGAACCTGACATCTTCCTGCGCTCCCTGCCAGGGCCATACTCACTCTTCTGCCTAGAACACCATCCCAGAATGCTCAAGTTCATGTCTCCTGCCTTCACTAAAGTCAAGTCCCTGCTCAGCGGTCCTCTCCTTGCTGTCCCCTTCCTCCTCCTTTACTGTTTGCAGACCCCACGTCAGTTATTTTCTTGTTTGTTTTCTCTTTCTCTCTAGCACGTAAATGCCAAGTGCACACACAGTCTGTCTCTGGCTCCTGCTGTAACTTTGGTATGTAGACCAGGTCCTTGTGCAGAACAAGTGCTCAGTCCATATTGGATTCATGAACCTCCAGAGTGATGGGAACGCAGGCTCAGGCCTCTCTTCATTCCTCCCCTTGCTCCGCTCATCTGACATGTATGGCACCTGCTTTGTGCTGGTTCACATCCCAACCTGCATCCCAAGCAGAAGGAAGGGCAGGCAGTAGGAAGGTAAACAGATGTAATGACCAAGTCATGGCTCTGGATAAGACAATGACAAAGGTCCATGTGATGAGCTGATTCAGGCCGTGTGGTCCTGGAGGACTTCTCTGAGAGATTGGCATTGGGTGGAGGCTTGAGCCATGGGCAGAGGAGGGAGGGGCAGAGGGGAACCCTGAGGACGATGACCTTAGGTGCTGGGCTCTCCACTAGACCTGGCTGGATGCACAGCTTCTTCCCCTTCCAGCTGCTGGCAGACCACCCCAGGAGTTCTCCCCTGGGCCTAGCTGGTCCAGCACACCAAGCAGCATGTTCTCAGCTAGAGAGACATGTGGGCAGAGAACAGGACACGGCCACAGGTGCCCTCACCTCAGCGAAAGAGTACTGAAAAGACAAAGAAACCCACCCAACGCCTGTTTGTCACTGGGTCACCCAGCAATCCACCCAACACCACAGAGTGGCAAAAGACACGTAGGCTCACATCTCTGTGTTTGGATAGAGCCATAAGGGTGCCTGGACTCCTCAAGAACATGCTCAAAGGCCCTGTGGCAGAAGGATCAGAAGTTCAGGGCACTCCTCAGCTACAAAGCCTGAGCTACATGACACCCTCTCTCAAAAACCATTGTACATTGTCCAGCTCTTAGGTGGTCCTTCTAACATTTTTGGCCTGTGGCTGACTGAAACAGAAACTATCAAGGGTGAATCAGGTGTATGTGTGTGTGGGGGGGGGTCCACATGACATCAATGGAAAAGGAGAAAGAAAATAATATTTCTTTTAGAAATAGGCTCATAGCTGTGGAGTCTTGGTAAGTCTCACATCGGATGGAGGGGCTGGCAGACTGAGTCAACAGAGAGCAGTCAGAATCTGAAGGCTACTGTCTTCAGGACTCCCCCCCCCCATACACACACACTCAGTTCAGACCTTCCCTCCACTGATTAGATGAGACTCTTTCCTGTTCTGTGGTTATGGCTTTAGTCTAAGTCCATTTCTTTAAATGTTAATCATCAAACACATCCTCATGGAAACATCCAGAATGATGTTGGATCAACATCCTGGCACCATGTTTTAACCACATTGACACGTTCAATCCTATGTGTTGTAGCAACAGGGGCCAGACCAGGCAGCTCCTTCAGCGTGGCCCATTCAGGTCTTTTCCAGGTCTCATCCGGGTCTCTTTTGGGGTGCAGGGCAGGAAGGGGGCCTGGGAGCAGGAAAGAGAATACTCCTACAAGCAGCCCAGTCAGAGCCTGATGAGCAGCTCCTCTGGCCATGTCTCCTTCTTCGACCTTGCCAAGCGCCCTTTCAGTCAGCCATAACCTTCCAAGTTCACTTTCACTGACAACCCGGACTTCAACTTCTCATGGAAATCCAGACACTAGGCCTGGGTGGTGGTACCTGCCTCTTGTGCAGGACTTGGGAGGCTGAGAGTAACATGCAGGGGACCTGGAGGTCAGTTTGTACTGCACAGGTGTCCCAGGAGAGCCCGGGCTATATATTGAGACCATGACTCAAAAATAAAAAAAAAAAATTGGCAGCAGAGCTGGAGAGATGGCTCAGGGGTGTAGTGCACGTCCTGTGCCAACATGAGGGCCTGAGGAGGCCTGAGATTGAGTTCAAGTCCCCAGATCCCATGTAAACCAGTACATGGCCACATGTGTCTGTGGCCAGGAACCCCAGTGCCGCAGGGGAGCAGAGATCCGAGAATCAGTAGAAAGAGACTTGGCTCCAGACCAGACCAGGAGGATGAGCAATGGTGCAGGACACCCCATGTTCCACCAGGCACCACAGGCAAGTGTATGGGGTACAGCAAGGGTACATACATGTGCATACACCTCACACACCATAGACCCCACCTCTCTCTCTCTCTCTCTCTCTCTCTCTCTCTCTCTCTCTCTCTCTCTCTCTCACACACACACACACACACACACACACACAGGCAGCATCATCTGCAGCTTAGTAGCTGGGGGAGGGGCGAGCCCAGCAGGACCCCTCCCCGAGTCCCCCCCCCCACGCTCCTTCCTTACTGCCCAACACTTCCTGGCCTGTGAAGGTGTGGGACCCTGGGACTCCTATGCTCTGTGATCTGGAAGGTCCCTTGTGGCTCCGGTGGTCACTGGCCCTGGTGGCCTTTGGCAGCAATGCCCATGGCACTTTCTGCAGTGGTGGGGCTGGTCTCCATCGTCCCTGTTTAACACAGGACCATTTGCTGTATGTGACCCCCCAATACTCACAATATGTCCCAAGTGGGATATATATGTAGGATTTTAAGAATTTTGCCCAAGAAAATAAGGCACCTGTCAAGTGTCCAGCATGGCGACATAAACCTGTAATCCCAGTCCTGGGAGGCACAGACAGAAGGCTAGCAGGGCTCCGTGGTAGCTAATCTAACTAAATTGGTGAGCTCCAGGTTTCCTGAGAGACCCCGGTGATGGTTCATCCCTGTGGTCAGCTTGATAGGGTCTAGAATCACCATGATAACAAATCCCTGGGCAGATCTGTGAGGGAGTTTCTGAATTAGGCTAATTAGGCAGAAGATTTACTGTCATTGTGGGAGGCACCATTCAGTGGGTGAGGGTTCCATGGAATTAAAAAAGGAAAGTGAGTTAAGCGGCAGCATTCACGGCTCTCTGCTTCCTCCCTGTGGACTGAATGTGACCAGCTGGCCCACCCGGTGACACCTTGTCCAGCAAGGCTCTCCAATGAACTCCAGATTCATGTGCCACTTTGTGTATCTGGATTTATGTGGGTATTGGGCTTTGCAGGCAAGCACCTTAACCGCTAAACTATCTCTCCAGCCCTTAGGTTGCTTTTGTTAGGGATTTTGTCACAACAATAAGAAAGGGAACTAATAATACACCCTGTCTCAAAAAACAAGATGGCAAGGGATAGAGGAAGACACCGACATTGACCTCAGGCCTTCACATGCACAGGCACACACCTGCACACGCACCTGGACACGCACCTGCACACACACTGCATACACACCTGCATACGAACCTGCACAAATATAAACACACATATACATGCAAAAATAAAAAGAAGAAAGAGCCGAGCATGGTGGTTCACACCTTTAATCCCAGCACTCGGGAGGCAGAGGTAGGAGGATCACTGTGAGTTTGAGGCCAGCCTGGAACTACAGAGTGAGTGCCAGGTTGGCCTGGATATGAGTGAGCCCCTACCTTGAAAAAAAAAAAAAAGAAAGAAAGAAAAGTAAAAATCCCATTGGATATTGAATGCATATTGATTAGGCCATATTTGGGACATAGGAGATGGGACAAAATAGTTTGTCAAAGTGAACTTCAGCTTTTATGTGACTAGAAACTTCTATGGCCCCACGCGGTGGCTCCTATTCCGTTTCTTTCTACAAGGTCACACTCTCTCACTGACCTCTCCTCATTCCCAATAGCCAGCGAGGCCTTTGGCCACATTCTCCCTCCCTGGGCTGCAAACCCAAGGACACTGGTCCCCTATCAGCTAAGATCCCAGCTGAGGCCCTGAGCATAGTAACAGACTCCACTTCCTCTTTGTCTCGTGGCTGTGAATCCTTCTCGTGTGAACTCTCTGCTGCTGCTGACTCAGCGAAACCCCTCCGATGCCGTGGGCAGCCTCACCCGGGCAAGATCAGCCCGAAATATCTCCTGTCCCCATGGTCCCAAATCTCACATAGTCACCAGAGCAATTCAGGAAATGACCTCTGCTTGCTTACCAATCAGTGCTTCTAATAAGCTGGTCATGTCATCTGGAAAGTTCCCTTCTGACCAGCCCAATGCCTTGCTGCTTCCTTTGTCGTAGGACCCAGGACCGGATTGTGGAGGACATCCAGGA
Organism: Zapus hudsonius; assembly: GCA_004024765.1. NCBI lineage: Eukaryota > Metazoa > Chordata > Mammalia > Rodentia > Dipodidae > Zapus > Zapus hudsonius. The sequence continues at coordinate 18,868 of PVHP010010406.1, forward strand.
GCCTTAACAATCAAATCTGATCAGGCAGGGGCTCGATCAGACAGGCTGGCAACCCACGTGGAAGAGGGCAGAGCACAAACACTTATATATCATGTGCTGAACACTGTATCACCAAGCCCCAAAAGTAGGCACTGTGTTCTCCTCACACAACATAATAATGTGCAAAGCTGGCATTTGTGTTCAGCCCAGGACCCTTGCAATGGAGGTGAAGAGCTAGAAGCCAACCAAGGCTCTGGAGGGGCTGCACAGTGGTAGCCCTCAGACTAACTGTCATCCACAGACCCATTAAAATTGGCTGGCACAGAGCTGGAGAGATGGCTCAGTGTTAAGGCACATGTTTGCAAAGCCTAAAGGCCTGGGTTCAATTCCCCAATACCGAGGTAAAGCCAGAAGCACCAAATGGCACATGCATCTGGAGTTTGTTTGCAGTGGAAAGAGACCCTGGCCTATCCATTCTCATTTATATATTCTCTCTCTCTGCAAATAAATTTTTTTAAAAATATGCCAGTAAAGTGGGGATGTTTTCCTCCCTTCCCCCCACTCTTCCTTTCTTCTTTCTTTCCTTCCTTACTCCCTCCCTCCTTTCTTCCCTCCTTCTCTCCCTCCCTTCCTTCCTTTCTCCCTTCTTCCTTTCCTCCCTTCCTCCCTCCCTCCCTCCCTCCCTCCCTCTCTTCCTTCCTTCCTTCCTTCCTTCCTTCATCCTGGCTTTAAGACCTTGGCTACATTTGTGTATGTGGTATGTATATATGTATGTATGCATGCATGCATGTGTGTATTCGCATGCCCATGGGCACACGTGGGGGGCACACGTGAGCACATAGATATGGAGGCCAGAGGTCAACATCGGGTATCTTCCTCTATTCCCCCCACCTTCTACTTGAGACAGCGCCTCTCACTGAACCCACAGCTCACCCATTACTAGCCAGTAAGTCCCTGGATCCTCCTGTCTCTGCCTCTGCAGTATTGGGCTTACAAGGTGCCACCACACCAGGCTTTTATGTGGGTTCTGGGGGCCCAACCTCAGGTGCTCTCTCGAAGGGCAGGCTCTTTGCCCACTGAGCCATCTCCCCAGCAAAACCGGCATGAGTGTCCTGTGTGGGATATCTGTGACCCTGGGCTGCTGTGACCCTTGCCTGTGCTGAGCAGTATCTCTGCCCCACTCCCAAGGGGTCGATGCCAGGAAGCTTCTGGGTCATGTCGTGTCTGTCAGGGCCCATAGGTCAGCCAATCCTGGTCCACTGTGTGCTGGAGGGGCTCACAGTCTTCTGAGGGTCTGGCCACAGGATCCTCACTCAACTGTGTGATTATGAGATGTCACTTCCCCTATCCAGGCCTCATAATGGTTTCCTTTGGGCCTGAGTGGGTGGCCCACCAACATGTCCTTAAAAGGGAAAATGACAGGCAGATAGAATTCCTCCCAGCCGTGTTCCTTTCAGCTACGTGGAACTATCCTGCAGAAAGGGCTGGAGGCTCAGGAGCGGCCTTCTGGGGACAGAGGTCTGCGGCAGTGATGGCAATGGACCCTTGGGAGGGCTCTGGGCCTTCTACATGGGAATGGACTTCCCCCAACAGCCTGGAGAGACACCTGTAGGGACACTGGAATGGACATCTGCATTACTTGAGCACTTACTCTTTGCTGTGAGGGCTACAGAACATTGTAGCCACTGGTCTGTGGGTCATGCCCTCCGCACAGTGTGGCCTGAGCAGGGGCCCTGTGGCCTCCTTAGGTCAGGTTCCCCTAGGGCAAGTGGATATGGGGAAGGAAAGGAGAAGCAGGATGGAGTTCTGATTCTGGCACTGCTATAAATAAACTGTGTCTTCCTCCGTAAAATGGGCTCATTTTACATTCCTGCTCTGGGGATCACAGATATGGTTTGAAAAATGTGTCTCCCTCCTCCCCTCCCACGCCTTCCGCTGCCCCCATCGGAGAGGGTGAGGCAGCTGGCTCAGCCCCCAGGAGGTGGGCCTGGCGGGGTGGAATGAGGTAGCCTGGAGGGCTTGATTGAAGGGAGGAAAAGCAGAAGCTAAAGGGCTTCCAGAGCCCAGAGATCCCCCACTTCCTCTCCACCTGCCGCAGCTGGGCAGCCACAGCCCTGAATACCACTCTCAGGGACCATGAGGAATATCTGCATCGCCCTGGAGCACCTCATCAGGACGGGGTAGGTCTGGGGACTGGGGCACAGAGGCAAGAAGTCAGCAGTGTGTTGTGAGGGATGTGAGCCGGACGTGAGTTCAAGTCTCAAGCCCTTGCCACTCCCTGAGAGTGAGTCTTCTCACTTTACCCCTTGGCAGAGGTGAACGACAGCACTATCTCTGGAACTGTTGTGAGAAGCAAGCTGGGCATGGATTGGAGGGAGCACCATGTGGCCTTGTCCCTGACAAGGCCCAGCACAGAGCTGAGCACCAACAGAACATGGTCCTGGCTTCCAGCGCCTCTCTTCCAAAACGAATCATGCAAAGTGATGCTGTTTGATCTCCCCACCAGCCAGGAGAGGGCTACAATCATAGAAGGCCCCTGGATGGGCAGTACACCTGCTCGGAGCCGAGCACCTGCAGGGTCACACGCAGGCCAGGGCAGTAAATGCTGTTGAGAAAGCAGGAAAGATGGAAATCCAGATTAATTTCCAGATGGAGGCACACCTTCACGCTCATACCCACTCGTGTAGTGTTCAAGTGTGTGCGTGGTGGGTGTGTCAAAATAAATTGTGTTTATACACTGAACTCAGCTCTCAGGGTCTCAGCATTGTGACCTCTGTGCCAGCCCCAGGCCTCAAGTTCAAGTCCTCAGACCCCTGCTTCCTGATTCTTAGAGTGGACCAGGCCACACTCTGTTCCTTCAGCTGGGTAACCGGCTGCTCCTCCCCACCTCCCGGGCCCAGCTCAAATGTTACCTCTTCCAGGGAACCAGCCTTCCTTCCAGGTAAACAGTGAGTTTGCCAGTCCAGGCCCAAGTCAACCGCTCCGTTCCAAGAGAGGCGTGTGTTCATATGTGTGCGTGTCTGTTCATGTGGAGGCCTGAGGCCAGTGTTGGGAGCCTCTCTAGCACTCTGCATCTCATCCTTTGAGACAGGACCTCTTGCTGAACCTAGAGTTTCCCAACTCACCTAGACCAGCCGGCTAGCAAAGCTCAGGGGTCCCACCTCCCAGCACTGGCATTACAGACACACACCACCATGGGTGTCACTTTTACATGAGTGCTGGAGATCCCAACTCAGGTCCTCGTGCTTTTCCCTGGCCCCTGAGAGTTCCTTTTTAATGGACTTACATTGCAATGGCCCGTGGAAACCAGCCAATTTGACCATGAACTTCTCACGTATGCTTCTGGGTCCGTGGGTTACTTAGGGGGTTGCAGCGCGCATCAACTCCCCATTCACCCACAGGAGCTGGGTGAGCAGTGGCTTGGAATAGCCGTGAGCCGAACGACAGATGAGACTCTCGGGAGAACGCGGCAGTGGGCAGTTCTCATTTTATTGATAGATTGCAGCTGTTTATATAGAGAAAAGTCAGAGGTAGAAGCATAGGAAGCAAGATCTGTGGGCATCTCATGAGTTTGATTGGTAGGGGCCAGTATCCTAATTTACATAGATAAATTGATGACCATGAACTTCTCAGGTATGCTGACTAAATTCATTCAAGTGCCTCACAGATGAAGAGCTATTTACACCTTCTCCTTCATCTTTGAGTCCATTGTCTCCTCCAGCAAGGGACTGTCACCAGTGACCTTTGTTCCCTGTAAGCCCAAGAAAACAGAAGTAATCATGCGATCCCATGAATATTCATGGCTTTGGGATGTGGCACCTGTCAGAAGTGACAAAGTCCTGTTCCAGTAGAGTTGACACTCTGAGAGTAAAGGCTCACTTGCATGGTGCTTAAGGTATGGCAGGTGCAAAACACTTCTCCAACCATTTCACAGCCGATTAAAAAGAGGCACAGAAGGCTGGAGAGATTGCTCAGCGGTTAAGGCACTTGCCTCTAGTGCCTAAGGCACCCGGTTCAATTCCCCAGGACCCACATAAGCGAGACCCACAAGGTGGTGGCCCTGGTGCTCTTGCTCTCTCTCTCTTTCTCTCTCTTTCTCTCTCTCTGAATCTCTCTGCTTGAAAATGAATAAATAAAATATTAAAAAAAAAGACACAGAAGCTTGGTTGGAGGCAGAGGTAGGAGGATCACCATGAGTTTGAGACCACCCTGAGGCTACATAGTGAATTCCAGGTCAGGCTGGGCTAGAGCGAGACCCTACCTTGAAAAACAAAAACAAAAACAAAAAGAGAGGCACAGAGAAATTAAGAAATTTGCCCAAGGGGCTCGAGAGACTGCTCAGAGGTAAATTCACTTGCTTGCAAAGCTTGATTCCCCAGTGCCCGTGTAAAGCCAGATGCACAAAGTGATGTATCTGTCTGGAGTTCATTTACAGTGGCTAGAGGACCTGCCAAGCACACCCCCCTCATATATATAAATCTATCATAAAGAAATGAATTTTAAAAATTTTCAAGGTAGGGTCTCACTCTAGCCCAGGCTGACCAGGCACTCACTCTGTAGTCCCAGGCTGGCCTCGAACTCATGTAGGTCCTCTTACTTCTGCTTCCCAAGTGCCGGGATCAAAGGCATGCGCCACCACGCCCAGCAATAAATGAATATTTTGAAAAAAGAAACTTGCCCAGCTGTGGAGAGGTAGAGACAGGATTAGAACCTAAGCAGCCTAGGGATCCTGCCCTTTACTGTTGCTGTCCTGCGTGGGTCAGCTGCTTCTCTTCCCAAGGGCACACAGCTTGCCTGTCCAGGGCTCCCTCTGGACCCATTTTCTCAGCCATCCCACCTACTCAGGAGTGGGCTCTGGCCCTTTGCAAGGCAGCCACACCTTCCAGCTCTTAATGTCACCAGATGCAACCACTCAAGGCCATCACTGAGGGGGTTTCCTCCATCAGTGTCCCCCCTCCACCGTGCCTGTCACCTGCAAACAGGCTGAGGCTTCTCCCTGCTGAGCCCACCTCCTCCTTCTGCTCCTGCTCCATTGCTCCGCTCTTTACTGTAAAAATGACCCCAAAGGGGGCTGGAGACGGTTAAGGCATTTGCCTGCAAAGCAGAAGGACCAGCGTGCCATTCCCCAGTACCCACGTAAAGCCAGATGCACAGGTGGTTCATGTGTCTGGAGTTCGTTTGCAGTGGCTGGAGGCCCTGGTGAGACCATTCTCTCTCTCTGTCTGCCTCCCCCCACACAACTCTCTCTCTCAAATAAATAAATAAAAATTTTTAAAATTACTTCAAAGAATGGTTGCATTCATGTCCTTCCTTCTTCCCTTTCAGCCTCTCCTATGGCGCTCTAGTTAGGTTTGGGTCTGGGTTGTCACCAAGCTGCCCATGCCTGCCAAAGCCATCCGCCATCACCCCCGCTCCCCATGTGTCCCAATCCCAGAGCCCGTGCTGGGCGCCACTTTCTCTTTAGCCATCCACAGCATCTCCGTGCTTGGCCCACCCCTCTCTCGAGCTCTCCCTTGCTGGTTCCATCATCTCACAACACCCTGGACCTCTCCCTACTCCACAGTCTCCCCTCTGAGCAACCTCAGTGCACCAGGGTTTTCAGTATCATCTCTAAAGCAATGACTCCTGAGCCCCTCTGGTTCTCAAAGCCCAGCCTCAATGCTCCCCTGGATGTCGACCTCACGTCGAGGTTAGGAGCTCCAGGCTGAATTCATCATCTCTCCACCAGCATTTACAGACCACAGACTCCACATTGCAGGATACCTTCCCCCACCCTGCCCCATGCTTAACTTCCACCTCTCTGTCCCACCCCTCAATCAAGACACTTTGCAAGTGTACGGGTGTAGTGCGCGTGCATGTGTGTATGTTTGTAAGCATGCCAGTGCACATGTGTATGGGTATGCACACAGGCAGAGTTCACAGTAGACACCAGGAGTCTTTCCCAGTCACTCTCTACGCTGTTCTTTGAGTCAGTCTCTCACGGAGCCTCGAACTCCAGGGGTCCTTTTCTCCTCTTGCGCAGGCACCTGTCACCACTGGCATTTTAAGTAAGCACTGAGGATCCGAACTCAGTGCTTGCATGGCCAGTGATTTGCCCATTAAGCCATCACCCAGCCCCGCAGTCTGCAAGTCTTGACTTCCAGCCTTCCACTGTAAGCACTGGCCAGGGTCCTTCTGCTCCATTCACTGCAGTGATCGCCTAGTAATTGCTTAAGAAACATTAGGTGGAGCTGGGGAGATGGCTCAGTGGTTAAGGTGTTTGTCTGCAAAGCTTAAGGATCTGGTTTCGATTCCCCAGTACCCCTGGAAAAGCCAGATACATAAAGTGGCGCATGCATCTGGAGTTCATTTGCAGCTGCTAGAAGCCCTAGTGCACCCACTCTCATACCCTCCTTCTCTCTCTCTCTCTCTCTCTCTCTCTCTCTCTCTCTCTCTCTCTCTTCTTGGAAATAAATAAATGATTTTTTTTTAAAAAGAAACATTAGCGAATGGATCTGTATAGGACGATGGGGTAACAAGGTCTTCCATGGCCAACTGGGCCACCTCCTTGCTTGTAAATGAAGGAGGTGCCAAGCTCCCTCAAGGAGAGGCTGAGGTCCAGACGACAGCCTTTGCCACACAAGCATGAGCATCTGTGTTCACATCCCAGACCTCACGTAAATGTCTATAATGCCAGCGTTCCCAGGGTGAAGGGAGACAGTATTGCCCAGAGACTCACATCGAACCTGGTGAACACAGCAGTGAGTGAGAGCTGCGGCCTCACACAAGATGGAAGGTGAGGACCACCAACCAAAGCTGTCCTCCGACCTCCACACGCCCACACCCATGAACACACACACGCACATTACACCCCTCACACATACACACACGCACATCACACACACACAGGCACATCACACACATACACATCACACCCACATACACATCACACCCACACACAGACACGGAAGAAAATACTGGCCTTATAAAGAAGGAACCGTCTAGGACCACACAGTGAACCACAGGCCTGTGAACCTGACCAAGTGAAATCACTCCTCTTCCTTTCTCGCCTCCTGCTCTGTTTTATGTAGGTTTCTCCCCTCCCCGCCTCCCCAGTACTCTCACATGACTGTCCTCATGGACTTGAGGCAGCCCAGACACAGGCCAAACTCTACTCTAGGAAATCCCCTGGCGACCCCAACAGACACTAACCCTGGGGAACACTCTGTGATTGGCTCAGTTTGTGTCGTGTGGATCAGGGGCATGCCTCTGATTGGTCCACCTGGAAATCATGCTGCCCTGTGTCTACAAGGGTCATGGTTGGCGGGTGTTGGGGTGTGTGGGGGGGAGACAGTGAACACCCCCAGCCTCCTGACATAGGCTCCTCTATCCCCTTGTGTGCAGGTGGAGGTTATGTCAAATCTGCAAGACACTTGTCCCACTGCAAGCTACCTGGGATGCCTTCTCCAGGCCTGTGCCAACCAGCTGTGGCCAGCTGCTGACCCAAGTCGTCCTGTGTGCTTCCCTGGCTGGCGCAGCCACAGGTTTGCTTCATCGTTGGCTCTGCTCTACACAGCTTTACCTTCTGGGACCTTCTGCCCTGGTGACCACTGTGTGTGGCCTCCTGGTTTTCCTGAGCCTGGGCCTTGTGCCCCCTGTCCGCTGCCTGTTTGCACTCAGCCTGCCCACCCTGGGCACCCAGCAAGGTCGACGGCTGTTCCTGTCCTATAGTATGGCCATTCTGGCCACTGCGGTGATGCCCAACATCTTAGCCAACGTGGCTGCCGCTGGGCAGGTGCTGAGGTGTGTTACCGAGGGCTCTCTGGAGAGTCTGATTAATACCACCCACCAGCTGCATGCTGCATCCCAGACACTGGGCCCTGCAGGCCAAGCAGGCAGCCAAGGCCTGACATTCGAGGCCCAGGGCAATGGCTCTGCCTTCCGCCATGGTCTGCTCAGGGCCACTCAGCAAATCCTGGCAGAATTCTCTGGCCTGGAGTCTCTGACCCGGGCAGTAGCACTGGAGGCCCAGTGGATGGCCACAGGGCTTTTTATGCTGGGCCTCCTAGCGGAGTCTGCCTGGTACCTCCATCGCTACCTGACTGACCTGCAGTTTGACAATATCTACATGACCCGGCAGCTGACTCAGCAGCTGGCCCAATCCCAGGCCACACACCTGCTGGTTTCTGCACCCCCATGGCTACTGCAGGCAGCCAGGCCAAAGCTGTCACAGGAAGAACTTCTAAGCTGTCTCCTAAGGCTGGGGTTGCTGGGGCTGCTCCTGGTGGCCACTGCCCTGACTGTGGCCACAGATCACGTGATCTTCCTCCTGGCACAGGCGGCGGTGGACTGGGCTCAAAAGTTGCCCACTGCCCCCGTCACTCTCACGGCCAAGTACGATGTAAGTGGGCTGATGGAAGGTGCAAAGGGTTAATTCCAGTAGGGTGGGGGAGGTGCCTTTTCCCAGGGCTTGACTTTCACTGGAATTCTGCTTGCCTGGAAGTGTCCCCCTTGGGTATGTCATATGGAGCTAGGCATGGGCAGTTAAGCTTATCAGATCTCAACAGCCCTGTGAAGTGGGTCAGCAGCTTTCCTCAAGGTCCCACTGTTCCCAAGTGTCCTAGACTCATTGTCCTCGTCTGTACAGATGACTTCAGTCCTCCCGACTCTACACTGCTACTGGAAATCACAAAATGTGATCATATCTCTAACTTACCCAGGAAGTTCCATGCAACACAAATGACATCCGGTATATGTGGCCATGACTAATAGCCTGCATGCAGGTGTGTCAGACTAAGTATAAGTATAAGGTCTCCCATCTCCGCTACTCAGGAGGCTGAGGCAGGAGGATTGCATATTCAAGATCCGCCTGGGCAATTTAGCGAGACTGTCTCAAAATAACAAAGTAAATAAAAACTGAGGGTATGGCCCAATGGTAGAGCATTTGCCTCGCCTGTATGAGTGACTGCCTCCTACCAAGGACATAGGAATGGTTTAGACTAAGAGCCCTAACCCTCAGTGGAAATCTGGCTGGCTTCTGGGTTTTGTAAATAAAGTTTTATTGAAACACAGCCTTATATTACCCATAGCTGGTCTATAAAGGGAGAGGTTGAGTGACCACAGCAGGGACTAGATGACCACAGACTGGAATAGCTATTGATATTAACAGCAAGATGTAAAATATACAAAGTCTCCTTGCTATTGAATATAGTTATCATCAGATAGAGATTTGTGGTTTTTCTGGGGTTTTTGGCAGTCTTTGAATAATGAGATCTCTTACAACCGTACAGTCCAACCCATAGAACCTACCTAAGTGTTGGACGCTGAACTAACAATGCCATATCTTATATTCACCAAGCACCTACATGCTAGAAACTTATCTTTCAAAATGAAAGAAATCAGTTGAATCAGGTGGAGATGCTGAGGTGCAGAGAAGTCCAAGCTCATCACACTGAGAAGTGACGAACTGCACCTGACTCTACCAAACCCCTTCCTCCAGCAAGAATGAAGTCACTGATGCTACTGTTATATGCTAATATCATAAGCAAACATACTGTTTCAACTCAAAGTTGCTTTTCAAAATATTTTTATTTATTTATTTGCAGAGAAAGAGAGTATGAGAATGGGTGTGCCAGGGCCTCTTGCCACAGCAAAGGAACTCCATAAGCATGTGTCACTTTGTGCATCATTTGAGAGAAAGTGAAGAGAGAGAGAATGGGTGTGCCAAGGCCTTCTGCTGCTACAAACTTGAGACACATACACCACTTTGTGTATATGGCTTTATGTGGGTACTGGGAAATTGAACCTGTGCCAGCAGACTTTGCAAGCAAATCTTTTAACTGCTGAGCCATCTCCCCAGGCCCTCTGTGTGTCTTCTGAAGAGGTTTCTGATGAGCTAGCACTCCGGGTACATTCCCCGAAGGCTCACTAGGAGAAATGTCTGTCACTTTTCTCATCATCCTGACAAATTGGCTGACATCAACAACTTACAGGGAGGAAAGGTTTATTTTGGCTCAGGGTTTTAGAGGGTTCAGTCCATGGCTGTGTGTCCCATGCACGTGAGCAGAGATGGTTACCCAGGGTGTTTTGAGAGAGATTCTTCACTTCTTGGCAGACAGGAAAGAGAGGAAGGGGACTCCCCAGGGTAAGATGTAGCACCATAAGATTCACCCCAGTCACCTACTTCCTCCAAATAGATTCCACTTCCTGCCTTTCACCGCTTCCTAATATGCTTTCATATTATGGATGCATCAATGAGCAATGAGTCATTGATGGTTCAGAGCCCCGTGATCTATTCCTCTCTGGGAGCACCTCACAGACACACAGATGTGTAGGCATCTTTTGGACCAATCACATCAACAACAGCTAAATCATCACAATGCCCATAGATATTAATCTGTGTTTTGTTTTGTTGAGACAAGGTCTCCTGTGTCCCCGGATATCCTCCAAATCCTTGGGTAGCCATGGATGACCTTGAACTTCTGATTCTTCTGCTAGGATTATAGGCATGTACCACCATGTCCGGTTTTACCATGCAAGGGATCAAACCTCTGGTTTTGTACATGCCGAGCAAGTGCCTATTAACTGAGGTACATCCCTCGCCATTGGGTTTCCTCTAAAGTAGTTTGCTCAAATGTAGCAAGAATATGGTTCTTATTTGACAAAAGAGTCCATTTTAGCCACAGTCACTTTGGCTTCCCCAGTACCATCCCTGCCAACTTCCACAGATGGCAATGGTGGGTGCCAAGTGGCCAGATGGCTTCTGTGAACTCTACCTGTCTCTCTCTCTCAAAAATATTTTTATTTATTTATAAGTAGAGAGATACAGAGAGAGAGGGAGAGAATGGGTACACCAGGGCTTCCAACCACTGCAGATGAACTCCAGACATATGCACCGCTTGGTGCATGTGGCATACTTGGATTCTGGGGGAATGGAACCCAGGTCGTTGGGCTTTGCAGGCAAGTGCCTTAACCGCTGAGCCATCTTCCCAGCCCTCTTCTTCTCTCTCTCTCTCTTTTTTTAAGGCATCATATACCGTCCTGGACTTTATCCCTTTCCTCTTCAACCAGCCACCACCCCAGAGCCCCTTCGTGTCTTCCCAGCGCTCCTACCAGTGGGAGCTGCGCTTCACGCCGCCTGGTTGCCCGCTGCTGCGGGCCCAGCAACTGGGAGCCGCCGCCCTGCTGGCCTCCGGGGCCCTGCAGCTGCTGGCCTGCGCCACGCTGCCGCTGCAGGCCTATGCCCGGCGCCTGCGGCATGCCATCGCTGCAGCCTTCTTCCCCGCCCAGGAGGCCACGAGGGTCAGCCACCTGCGTGCCCGGCTGCAACGGAGGTACGACAGGCACCGGGGACCCAGAGGGGCCCCAGAGCGCTGGAGTCCTACAGACCTCGGTGATAACCTTGAGCCTTCTGCTGCCAACGCGTGACTGCACAGCCTTGCGACATTACACTTGTGGTCAGATTTCCACGCGGGAATGTGCCAGGAGCGCGCACGAGAAAGGGCTCAATTGCTAGAGGACTTGGTGCAGGTGTAGAAAGGAGGTGGGACCCAGTTCCTCACCTTGGAGGTCTAACCCCATCCGAATCCATGGCTTTTACCTGTTGGGTGGATAATATACCTCATGAACTAATCTTAATTAATTCTCCTCGAACTTACTGGTATGCCTCTGAATCCTTAAAATTTATAGTAATCTAAAACTTTGCTTTTATCATTTTATAATTTCATAAATGAGTGTATTAATTGCATATTGTATTAAACGTTATTGCTTTGCTTCCAGTCCCTGTAGGGGCTCACCAGGCTTATCAAATAAAAAAATACAGAACGCCACCTCAGTTTGAATTTCAGCTAAGTAACAAATTTGTTTAATATCCCTTGACCTTGGGGTATGTTCTTAACCACTGGGTCAGTCAGGTGTGGTGCACTGTGGGACTACGTCAGTGATGTGCTGAGCAGAGGAGTTTCAAGGCAGAGAAGTGCTGAAGCAAGCAGACACACAAAGCCATCCTACGTAATTACTGTAAAACACCTAAGTTGACTTTTTCCCCCAGTGGAGACATAGGAAGAAATATAAACTAGGAATTTGCAATGTGTCCATCATCACCCCACACTTACAGAAGAAGGGTGTCTTGCTTGCTAGGTTATGGCCAGACCTTTCTCTGTGCAGAGTCTGAGGAAGGGCCAAGAAGGAAATGAAGAGAAATGCAAAGATCCAGGCAGATCGTGGCTGAGAACTGATGTGGGTCTGGACGCTCTCTGTCCCTCAAGGCTTAGCTACAAGCACGAGAGATTGCTGTAGATCTTTTCAAAAGTTTTATTTATCTATTTTCAAGAAGAGAGAGTAGGAGGAGGAAGGGTGGGCATGCCAGGGCCTCCTGCCACTGCAAACAAACTCCAGACCATATGCCCACTTTGTGCATCTGGCTTTTATGTGGGTGCTGAGGAATTGAAGGCAGGCCGTCATGCTTTGCAAACAAGCACCTTCATTACAGAGCCATCTCTCCAGCCCCTGATATAGATCGTTTAAACTGGGGAGGATTGGATGCAGAAAAGTGGGTACTTATAGACATGGGGAAGGGCCCCTAGTAGTGAGTTGCAGAATCAGGGGATCATCCCTGTTGTCATCAGATGGGCAAGGAATCAGAAAACTACCAGTCAAAGTTGGCCATAAAAGTATGCTGTCCCAGCCGTGCTCAGGAAGATATCACCATACATCACTTACTGTCTTGTTTCTGAGACAAAATATTGAACAGACCAGAAGCATCTTAGGGAAGGAAAGAGTTTAATTCAGCTTAGAGTTCCAGAGGGTAGAGTCCATCGTGGTGGGGAAGCACAGCAGGACCAGGACACCTGTGTCACATTGTTACTGTAAGCCTCTTGCCTTGCAAATAAATAAATAAATAAATAATATTTTTAAATTGGTGGTTAAGTATCCCCTCTGGAAGTTTCTTGGGGTGCTCCAGTAAAAAAATAAAATGACCTTTCCAATTTCTCTGTATTGTTGCCAAAATGTTTGTTTGAATGCAGAACCCAACAGGTCCTAGTTGACATATGGTCGCAGAGGAGGGACACACACATTGAGCTTCCACCCGGGACTCCAGGACTTCTCATCCAGGGGTCTGTTTAGAAATGATATCCAGGGCACATCTGGATGGCTGGATTTCCTAGAGGTTAGAGAAGAGCTGCAGGCTACCCCCAGCTCAGGTCTGTGCCTATCTCAATGGCACCAGCCTCCCTCATGACTTCCTGTCCCAGGAAGCTCTCCTGTTGTCTGTTTGGGTGATGAACCATCCCCTCTTTTCAAAATAAACAAACCATACACGAATCTTTCTCCTGATAAAAATCAGAACATTACCGGGCATGGTGGTGATCTCCTCTGATCCCAGCACTTGGGAGACAGAGGTGCATCACCGGGAGTTTGAGGCCATCCTGAGACTGCATAGTGAATTCCAGCTCAATCTGGGCTAGAGCAAGACCGTACCTCAAAAAAAGAAAGGAAGAAGAAAAGAGAGAGGGGGAAAGAAAAAAGAAAGAAAGAAAAAGGAAGAGAAAGAAAGGAAGAAAGAAAGAAAGAAAGAAAGAAAGAAAGAAAGAAAGAAAGAAAGAAAGAAAGAAAGAAAGAAAGAGAAACTCAGAGCAATGCAGATAATAGAAAGCTCAGCTTTCTGGGGGCTTACAAAATGCTGGGAAATCCTTAATATCTGTTTATCAATTTTTAACCCTCATTTGTAGTCTTTCTTGATTCCTATGCTGTGAGCACTCCCCACCCCTGGGGGTGGACTTTGAATTCCCAGATCCCAGCCTCTTGCACTTCCTTCGCCACTCAGCCATTGAGGCAATGGGTCTTCTCTGCCACACCCTCCCCCTTGATGCCCACCAGAGGCCCTGACACCAGATCATGGACTAAAACCTGTGACACTGCGACAAAATCAAGCTGTCAATCCTCAGCTTCTGTTAGATAGGGAGGCAACGTCTCTGTGCTGTCATACCCATTGTGACCCAGAGTCACCCATTGCTCAAGGGGACAGCTGGGAGCTGAATCCAGCTCAGGCTGCCTCAAATATCGTCATGATGTTAAATCTAGATTCTGCCTGGGAGAGGTCACATGTGATACTCATCTAATTTAACTACATGTGTGTATGCACATATATTTATACACAGATACATAAAATTTGAAAGCAGAAGGGAGACTATTTAGGGGAGGAAGGAAACCAGCCAGAGGCAGGAAGCAAGCCAAGAGATGGAAATGAGGGGTGTGAATATGAACAAAGTCCAGGGATATATATATACATATATATACATATATGGAAATGGGATAATGCAAGCCAGAGGGGGTGGTGCTTGCCTACAATCCTAGCTCTTGAGAGGTGGAGGCAAGAATATAAAAAGTTGAAGATCACCCTTAGCTACATAATGAGTTTGAGGTCACCCTGGGCTAATTGAGACCCTGTTTCAACACACACATACACACACACACACACACTAAATAAGACATAATTAACCCCATTTTGTCCACTAGTTAAAAAATATTAATTTTTAAACCTTCCGTCAGCACATTGCACAGTGTCACACCCTTGCCTCCCCGGGGCCCTACTGGACAGGTCAGCACCCAGTGGCTTCCTCCACCCAGGCCATCCCCTCAAAGCGCAGAATGGTTGCAGGTCACTGACGCTCAAAGGCTTCATTTGGCTCCACTGCGGCCAGTGAAGTTTCCACATCAGATGTTGGCGAGCTCCAACGACGTGTCCCATGGGCTCTCCTGCAATGTAACCACCACTGCCACTCAAGAGATCCGAGCCAGCTCCATGACTTCTCTGACGGGAGCCGTTTTCAGATACAGATGCTGCCCTCTGGATGTGGACTTTGCTGGCGTGGCAGAGCCCCACTATGCCATAGAAGGGGTGCCAGGTACACTGTTCAGTCACCCACAGAAAGCCCTGGAACCTGTGTAAAATCCAGGCTTGGTGGTACATGCCTCCTTGCGGCTTAGATCAGAGCTCCAGGGTCAGTGAGCACAAGAGCCACCAGGTGGCGCCATGAAGCCCCAGCGTCAACTTCAGCACCGGGGGTTCAGGACAGCTCCCCGGAGTTCACATTGAGGATTTCCTATGGCTTTATATGAAGGCTCGTCCTCAAAGTCAGACTTTCTCCACAAACCCAGCCTTACTTTCCAACAGATTCTGCCATATTCTAACACTAACAACTAAAGTGCAATTGTCTTTTCTGTCTCCTCTTTTATTGGCGTCCAACCGAACTTATATTTCTTTCAATGTTCATCTAACATAAATAGATGATGGTTATGACAAACTCCGTGGCTGGGGAGATGGTTCAGCAGTTAAGGCGCTTGCTTTCAATGCCTAATGACTCAGGTTTAATTTCCTAGTACCCATATAAAGCCAGATGCACAAAGTGGTGCATGGCATCTAGAGTTTGTTTACAGTGACTAGAGGCCCTGGTGTGCCCCTTCGCTTTGTGTCTATCTCTCTCTGCTTGCAGATAAATAAAATGCTTTTAAAAAACTCTGTGACTTTGTGGAAGAGGGGGTGGAAAGATTGTAAGAGCCGAAGAGTGGGTAGGAACACCCTGAGGCACCATATCTCCCACCCCAGCCCACTGAGGAGGGCCCCAGGAAAACAGGAGCATTAGTGGATAAAAGAATACACACACACACACACACACACACACACACACACATATATATATATATATATATATATATATATATATATATATATATATATATATATATTAACACAAAAACTCCAAGACCTCAATGATGTGAGCCTGGTGAACCTGCTTCCTTTTTTCCCTTTTTGTTTTTGAGGTAGGGTCTCACTCTAGCCCAGGCTGACCTGGAACTCACTACGTAGTCTCAGGGTGTCCTTGAACTCATGGCGATCCTCCTTCCTCTGCCTCTGGAATTAAAGGTGTGCACCACCACACTTGGCAAGTTTCCTTTTTTTGACCATACTGAGTCGTTGTGCAGTGGGCTTGTTTGATAAATATCTCTTGAATTCACCCCGTGTACAAGACACTTGTCTTATAGAAACATATGCATATTGTATATGTGGTTGTGATTCTTTTCCTTTTGATTTTAAGACAGAGTCTCACTACTCTGCAGCCAAGGTTGACCTGGATCACATTATGCAGCCCAGGTTGGCCTCAGTTCTCTGATCTCAGCCTCTGGAGTGCTGGGATTGCAGCACATACCTGACTCACCTGGTGTTTCTCATGTAACTAGGACTTTCTTGGGATGAGATGGAATACACATACATACCCAGAGAACTCCACTGGATAATTTCAGGCAAGTCCCATGAAGGAAGAAAACACTGGCACACAGTCAGGAGTGACTTCCTCTAGGGAGGTGGGGGCACCTCTGAGGAGACAAGGCTTGAACAGAGACCTGAGGAAAGAGATGGAAACAACCAGAATAGAAAAGAGTTCTAGGTGAGAAGCCAGCAGGGACAAAGTTGAAGGTGCAGAAAGGAGCTAGTCAAGCGTCTCCTACAGCCACCAAAGCAAATCACCATGAGCTGAGCAACTTGAAACAATAGAAGCTTATTCTTACTTTCTGAGAGGTGACAAACCCCAAAGCAAGGGCCATGCTCTCATGGAAGGCTCTCATGAAGAAGCCTTCTTTGCCTTTTCCTAATTTTGCCAGGGGCTGAGTACCTTGGTGTTCTGTGGTCTCTGTCTGCTGGGGGCTGACCACCTTGGTGTTCTGTGGCCTCCATTGTCCCCCATATCTCTGTATCTGAGCCCCTTCTTCCTCTTTTTTATTTTAATTACACATTTATTCTAATTTAGTAAATTATGGAAAAGGGGAGTTGGATGGGGAAATTTCCCAGTCACCATGTGGGAAGTTACAGAGTTCTTCCACTACCAGTGTGGGGAGAATTCGTTTCAGAGAGTTTAAATAAGGAGCCAAAGAAAATATAACAGAAAGCTCCCATTATGAGAAGGAGAGGTTCATGAGAGAAAAAGCCTGGAGCCTGCAACCCTACCTCAGCCACCAGCTAGGGTAGGGGTACAGGCCTTACCTCACTGAGGCCTGGGTCAGCAGTCCTTCTACTCTATTGCCATGTGGGGGGAGAGGCCGGCTTCCTCTAGGGAAGCTGGTTTTAAGTCCTCCCCAGGTGAGTTATAGGGACAGCTAATTGGTTCATATATGACCAATCAGTTTTAGCACCTAGGTTGCAGCTCTAACTAGACACCTCCCATTCAAGGGGAGGGGCTAGAAGAGGAGGGATGGTCCCCCCTCTGAAGAAATAACCCTAACTGCTGTTAGGGTACTTGGGTGTGAATTTTAGGGGAAAAAAGCATTAGAAAGTAATACATATTTAAAAAAATAATAAAGGCACCAGAAGAAGTACATATATGTTTAAGAAGCAAGAATTAACAATACCATTTTTGAACCTACTAAGAAGCAAGGCAAACTTGATAGTGACAAGCTCTGACTGGGGAGGGGTCAAAAGAGGAGCTTGGCAACCTTGTGTGGGGTCTCACTCCTAAACTCTCACATATTCCTCCCTCTCTTGAGGACACCCCAAGTGCTGTTGGGAATGGGGACGAAGAAGTCTCTCTCTTGTCTATTTCCTGCTAAATAGGACATGAAGTTATTGCAGCTGGGGGTATCCCTCAGAGAGGGGAGGGTCCCTAGCTAAGGCCCAAGAGAGAGAGACCCCTTAGCCATATATCATATTGCCAAGATTTTGTCCTGTCTCACATTGTGAGGCAGGAGGTGGGGTAGCTCCCCCAAAAGTGGGGAGTGTTCCACATAGGGTGTCCAGTGGAGGGTGGTTCAGTTGGATTGTTGTCCACCGTGGAAACTCGAGCTCCATCCCCAGAATTGCTTATCGAATGGCATCGTAGCATCTGATATGATCTGAGATGGTTCCTGCATGGCTCACTGAGGCCTGGGTCAGCAGTCCTTCTACTCCATTGCCATGTGGGAGAAAAGCCCCTTCTTCCTCTTATAAAGAGACCAGGCATTGGATTTAGATCATTTGACAAGACCTCATCTTAACAAACCAATCCACACAGACCCCGTTTCCAGTTAAGGTCCACCCTGAGCATTAGGGCCACACTAGGCCATGTCAGTGGAGTAGAGAGAAAAGAAGAGCAGCGCCACATAGGGCGGGGCATCTGGGTCTTGGGTGAAGAGGTGAGATTCATTTGAGAGAAAGATGTCATTGACCTGGAGGTGACTCAGTGGGCAACAGTGCTCTCTGTGAAAGCAGGAGGGACTAAGATGGCCTGACTTTGACCTGTGGCACATGCATAAAAAGCTGGGTATGATCACATATGCCTTTAATCCAGTCCTGTAGGGGGACGTGACACAGTGGAATCGCTGGGTCTCACTGGTCAGCCAGTCTGACCAAAAATGATAGTCTGAGGAGAGAGAGAGAGAGAGAGAGAGAGAGAGAGAGAGAGAGAGAGAGAGAGAGAGAGAGAGAGAGAGAGAATTGTGGGTAAAAGTGCACTAATTTGGGGCTAAGGTGATGGCTCAGGTGGGAAAGCACCTGCTATGTTGCAGGAGGGTCTCTGTATGAGTGAAAAGGGGAGGTTTTGTTCTCAAACCTGGGATCGGTCCACAGCTGAGGCAGCTCTCGAAGGACTGTGGCCCTGAGTTCCGTTTTCAGCTTCATCATATACACCTCCAAGCAGGCAAGCAGAGGGGCATGCAGGGAACTTGTATGTCAGTGTTGTAGTCAACCCCTCATTGCAAGTAGCTGATGGGAGGAATGAATTGATTTTGGCTTACAGACTCGAGGGGGGAACTCCATGATGGCAGAGAAGACAATGGCATGAGCAGAAGGTGGACATCACCTCCATCATAGCACTACAAACAGTGGCAGGAAGGTGTGCCAAACATGGACGAGGGGAAGCTGGCTTTAACACCCATAAGCCCGTCCCCAACAACACACCTCCAACAAGGTTCCAAAATTGCCATAAGCTGTGGATCAAGCATTCAGAACACATACATTTGTGGGGGACACCTGGATCAAACCATCGCAGTCAGTTTGCAAGCAAGGAGGAGGAAGGGGGTGGAATTTCTCCTAATCAAGCGAAGGCCCAGCCGCCCTCCTAGCCACTGGGACTTTTCGGTTCATGGAGTTAGGAGAAGAAACTGGATGTTCCAGCATTGAAAAATGATTTCTATCTTAACAATTGTCTATTCTATTTTAGCTGCACGACAGGAGGAACTGAGATATGATCCCCAAAACCACGTCAAAGCAGGCACAGTGGCGTGTGGTGTGCCTGGAATTCCCACAGCTAGGGACCTCAGAAAGATACTTGGAGTTTGCTGGTCAGCTAATCTAGCCAAACTGGTAAGCCCCAGGGTCAATGAGAGAGTGTCTCAAAAATAAGGTGGATGGGGCTGGGAAGATGGCTCAGCAGTTAAAGGCTCTTGCTTGCAAAGCCTTCCTGGCAGGCTCAATTCCCTAGTATCCACGGCAAGCCCAATGCACAGTGTGGCTTGTGTGTCTAGAGGTTGTTTGTAGTGGCAAGAGGCCCTGACAAACCCATTTAGATTTCTCTCTCTCTGTCTCTCTCTCTCCTCTCCGCTTCCCCTCTCTACTTGCAAATAAATAAAAATATTTTTTTAAATAAGGCAGAGAGCAACCAAGGAGGCATGATACCTGGCTGTACCAGTTGCTTTGCTCATTGCTGTGAGCTAACACTGGCCTGAAGCAGCTGAAGGAGGAAGGTTTTATTCCGGTTCACAGTTTCAAATGAATCCATCATGGTAGGACATCAGGGAAGCTGGAGGTGGCTGCTCACATCCAGGCACAGTCAGGAAGCAGAGAGCCATGGATGCTCCTACTCAGCTCTTTCTTTCCTTTTTACCAGTGCAATTCTCCAGCCATTGAAATGACACTGCTCACCTCAATTAGCCTAATCAAAGTTATCCCTCACACCCATGCTCACTAATCTCTTAATCTAGATGATAGCTCACAGACAATTCATGTTGACAATCCATATAAGCCATCCCACCGGACATTGACCTCTGGTCCTCACATGCATGTGTGCATATGTGCACGCATACATACAGGAGCAGATGTATGCATGCCACACAGGCAATATGCAAAAAAGCATGCATTTTGAGTGTTTTGGATATAGAACTGAGGACCCTCTTAAGTACTGGATGTCTGTACTGGTGAGGGAGAAAAAAACATTTCTGGCAGATGGCAATACCTTTACTGAGATGGGGAAGACCGAAGGTGAACAGAAAGGTACAGGGAATGGACTTCCTCTTTAGACATGCTTATTCCATTTCCAGGTTCTGTGTTTTATTGCTGAAATCTGAGCATCTTGATGAGAGAGCTGGTGGGGAAGGGTTGAGAGAAATCCAAGGAGCTTCTTACTATTAACCTGGTGGCAGGGCTGTTCTGGATCACACTCAGAATGGCAACCTAGGCTCGCCGGCACCTGCTACCTTGGAAGAGCTGAGTAAGGAGTAGCTAGGGTTAGGATACAGGGAACTGTGGTTTCTGCTTCCTGTTTGGGCCTAACTGCATGACCCTGGAGGTTGCTCCCCTGTGGAGATCAGCATCCTCAGCTCCAAGGTGGAAGTAGGGCTCCTTGCCTGTTTGGGGCCTGGAGGAAGCAGAGACAGCAAGCCTAAAACACAGCATGATGTTCAGGCCAGAGCAAGTGCCTCGCTATTTTTACTGCTGACATCCCAGAGGATGGCTTGGTGTGTTGCACTCTGGGAGAGTACATGGGGGTTCAGGCTGCTGGGATCAAGTCCTGGCATTGGACTCTTTCCTTTCCTTGCTACCTGTGCATCCTTGAGGCAGTGGTTGAACTGCTCTGGGCTTCAGTTTCTTTGTCTTTAAGATGGGATATAACTTATACTATTCTCTCAGGGTATCACAGATATAAAATAAATTAATATATTTAATATGCATAAGTCATCATCAGGTGATAATTATAGATAGCTTCTTCACACACTAGCCATCGCCATTACAGAATGACAAGAAAGTGGGGTATGGGGGTGGCAGTATTCCAGCACTCAAGAGATGGGGGCAAGAAATCAAGAGTATGAGGTTATGAGATAGATAGATAGATAGAGAGAGAGAGAGAGAGAGAGAGAGAGAGAGAGAGAGAGAGAGAGAGAGAGATCCTGGAGTGGCTGGTGCCTCCCAACCACCTGATGAATTCCTTCTCCTGTTCACATAGAGAACACACGGGTGTGTGTGAATGAGTGGGTGAGGTGGGAGCTTGTGGATTTCTTTTATAGTAGCTCCTCATTTCCCACTGAAGAGAGAATAAGATCATTAAATGAGAGAATGGGAGAGAGATTGGATACATTTTTTGAGGTAGGGTCTCACTCTAGCTCAGGAAGACCTGGGATTCACTCTATAGTCCCAGGCTGGCCTTGAACTCACAGTGATCCTCCTACCTCTATCTCCTGAGTGCTGGGATTAAACATTAACCATCAATATGACTAACATCTGTCCTTTCTTGTTTATGTGTGTATGTGACGTATAACCAACCGTATGTATGCATATTCATACATGTGTGCAGGAACACAAGCATGTGTATGCATGAAAGTTGTTTTCCTCAATCACTTCCCACCATATTTTTGAGGTTTTGTTGTTGTTTTGGCTTTTTTCGAGGTAGGGTCTCACTCTAGCTCAGACTAACCGGGAACTCTGAAGTTCCAGGCTGTCCTTGAACTCACAGTGATCCTCCTACCTCTGCCTCCCGAGTGCTGGGATTAAAGGTGTTCACACCATGCCCTGCCTCCACTGTATTTTTTGTTTATTTTTAGGTAGGGTCTCACTCCAGCCCAAGCTGACCTGGAGCTCACTCAGTAGCCCCAGGCTGGCCTTAAACTCCGTCAGCTTCCCGAGTGCTGGAACTAAAGGTGTGTACCACTACACCTGGCTTCCACCACACTTGTGTTTTAAGGCAGTGTTTCCTACTGAGCCTGTAGCTCACTATTCAGGTAGACTTGCTAGCCAGAAAGCCCCAAGGATTCTCCTCTTCTTCCCCCAACTAGCACTGGAATTCTACACATGTGCCATCATGTCCAGCTTCTATGTGGGCGCTGGGGATTCAAACTCAGATCCTCATGGTTACATCATGACAAGCACTGTACCAACTGAGCTATCTCCCCAAGCCCACTCACGAGCCAACATCTGTTTTCTGTCCTGCCACACTCACTGCTTTATACTTATAGATACATCTGTGCCTTGCATTGCATAGCATCATGGGATTATGCCTTTTTGTATTTAGGAAAGTTTGCGTCTCTGTCTGATAAGCTACTGTCTTTTTATAATGTCCCCTGATATTTGCAGGGAGTGGAGGGAGAACACTGTCTACAAGCTTCTTATAATCAGTCCATGTTGAAATAGCTTAGTAATCTTGTCTTGTCTCTTCTCTCCCTGGGGATCTGGTATCTAATTTAATGCGATAGCACATTGTTTTGTCTAAGAGGACACAGCATCCCCAGAATGGTTTTGTTCTCACTGTTTGTCTATAGTCTCTGGAGTTGAAGATGAGTTGCAATCCCTTCGTTGGCTTCTTTTGTTGCATATTCATCACTCGTGTGAAGCCGGGTGTTTCTGGAAGCCCTCTCTCCCTCTAGAGCCATGCTCCACCCCACTGCACACACCGAGGCAGACTAAGAACTGTATTAGCCAGGATCTCTGGCCATCAGCTGTGTTCAGGGGCATCCCATTCAGTGGCTCTTTTCTATAGTTCAAGCTCTCTCAAGGCCTCCAAGTCATTTCCTTCCTGTGTCCTCCAGGATTCAATCAAAAGCAAAGCAGCGATCATAGATTTGTTGCAGAGATTTGACGTTATGTAACTGTAGGGAAATTGTTACATGACTGACGCCATTTCTGATGGCAGAGCAGTCAGTAAGGAAGGTGAGTGTCAAATGACACAGACAAGCTGGACCACAAAGGCAGAGAGATCTGCCTGTCCTCAGGCCACATGATGTAAGTGTCCTATAAGAGAAGTGATACCAATCGTCTTGTTTCCAAATCACATTTTATCATCATGTTTCCAAATCACATTTATCCCATGTTGTAGTGACCTTCTCATTGTTGGGACAAAGCACCCAATCCAAAGCAGCTGATGGGAGAAAAGTTTTATTTAAGGTTTAGAGAGACCTTATTAGATTAAAAGAAAGAAAGAGAAGGAAGAACAGGGCACTCCTGCCATGAGGAAGGCAAGAGGGGGTAAAGCCCATCCTGTGACTGTAATTCTGACGGGGGGTCCGAGCTAATTAGACATGATGCCAAGTTTTGGGGCTAAGTTTAACCAACCACACTGTCAGGATCAGATTTAAACCTTCCAGCAATGCTCGTTTCCAGGAAGGGGCTCAGGTTGTTTATGGGAAAACAGATCTAGGAACTCTTTTAGGCAAGAAATAAGGAGAGTCAGATTCTTCTGGTATCTAGGAAGTGGAGATTGCAAGGGTAAAACCAGGGACATTCCTGCTGTTTACTTTTGGGACTCAATCCCTCCTCTGAAGAAGTAACCCTAACTGCCATTAGGGAATCAGGGTGGAGAACCATCTGTCTTCTTCAAGCTGAGTGGGGTCATTGGGTGTGGCAGTTAGGAATCTTCTCCCATGGGACTATTGAAGAGACCCCCAAAAGTGCATTGGTGGACTGTAGGAAGGTATTCCTGGAAGAAAATGTTGGGGAGAAAGAATATAAGCAAGGAGTTGCCAAACATGGTGGCACATGCCTTTAATCCCAGCACTCGGGAGGCAGAGGCAGGAGGATCGCCGTTGAGTTCAAGGCCACCCTGAGACTACATAGTGAATTACAGGTTAGCCTGGGATAGAGTGAGACACTGTCTCAAAAGGAAAAAAAAAGCAAGGAGTCAAGGGGGAGCAGGTACACAGCAAACTGGAGGCCTGTAGGGTTCCTATTCTTGTAGACTTTTAGGCTTTGGAGAGCAATGAAGGGAACCCTGGTAGATGGAATTAGATTGTCTCAGGACCATCTGAGTGTGAGATGACTGTAAATGAACACAGATCAAGTTAAAACAGAAATTGAGTATATAGGGTCCAAAAATTAATAGAATACCTATAAGGGTTATGTTAGGTATAATCTTTTTCTACCATGAAAAACCTGAGACTCACTGAAAAAAACTGTTCATTGAATGGCACAGTAGTGTTTGACATGGTCTTAATCTGTTCCTGTAGGTTTTGTAAAGTAGATGATATCCATATATATATATATATATGTATATATACATATACATATATATATATATAATTTAACCCTTATGAGGACACACTCTGGGCTGTTGTATGAATATCTAAAGCCCTATGATTTATATAATTACATTTTCATCATTTGACCCTCAGAATTAAGAAGGGAGATTTCCCTAGCTGTGTCATTTAAAGCCTTTTGAGTATAATTAGTGAGTTGGAAAAAAAAGTTTTTATTTTGGCTTACCGTCTGGAGGGGAAGTTTCATGATGCCAGGGGGAAACATGTCAGGAACACAGGCTAGACATCACCTCTGCCACAGCAGGTGGCAAGAGAGTGAGCTGAGCTTTGGCCGGGGGAGCTGGCTACAGCACCACAAAGCCCTCCTCCAACAACACACCTCCTACGTTGAGGCTCCACCTCCCAAACTGCTACCACCTGAGGATTGAGTTTGAGACTTAATCACAAACACATGAAGCGATGGGGGTCATTTCTCATTCAAACTACCACACCCAGTTCTTATATGTACACATTTGAAATGTTACTACAGAGCCACTTAAATGGCAGGAGTTTCAATGATACACACTTGGAATGAATGATACCAAAGAATGAGATGATAGTAGTGTCTTATTCTGGGTACAGATTTCAGTACAGTACATCTTCCCAAGCCAAAGAAGTTGTAAAGAGACCTGATAACTTAAGAGAGCAAGGGCCAGGTATGGTGGCTCACACCTTTAGTCCCAGCGCTTGGGAGGCAGAGGTGGGAGGATCTCCATGAGTTTGAGGTCACCCTTAGACTACATAGTGAATTCCAGGTCAGCCTGGGCTAGAACAAGCCCTACCTTGAACCCCCCCCCCCAAAAAAAGTAGCAATCAAGGAGCACTAATTGTGAAGTTAGCGTATGTTACTGGCACTCAGCTCTGTCACTTGCACATATAAATCACAATGCACCAGCTGACAATCCAGACTGATCGTTAGTGTCCTGTGAATGATTCTGCTGTTACTACTATTTTAGTATATATTGAGTCACTTAGTAACTTGAATAATCATGATAAGATTTGCTTTAACTAAAATTTTAAATAGTTTAATTGCTATGCCAGCCTTGTGCAAATAGTTATTAAATGAGCACTTTTAGGGGCTAAAAGAAAAGACTCGTGAAGACCAATTACTTTGAAGTGGAAATTGGATGCAATAATGCACAAGAAAGACACTTAAACAAACACCATAATGCACCGTGCTGTTAATTCACTGGAGAACATGAAATACATCAGCGCTAAGGCTGAGAAAATTAAAAAGACAGGAGTAATGCTTTCCTCGATGGATGGAAATTTATGCTTCCAGCAAATGCAGCCTCCCCAGTCAAGGTTGTCTCTCAGGAGGTTAGCACGAATGGGGTGGGTCTCTACAATTCCAGACTTTCATAATGACGTCCTTGCCAAGACTGCTCTATTGTTTGGGGTGAGAGGAAGTAGATTTTCAACTTTTGGGTTCAGTGCTCACATTTGCTTTTAAACCCTTAGGAGGGGCGTAGGATGGTTACAAGAAATCAATTAGG
The DNA here is from genome assembly GCA_004024765.1 of Zapus hudsonius. Taxonomy (NCBI): domain Eukaryota; kingdom Metazoa; phylum Chordata; class Mammalia; order Rodentia; family Dipodidae; genus Zapus; species Zapus hudsonius. Next base: position 44,565 of record PVHP010010406.1, read on the forward strand.
GTTGTATAAACTTATATAATCTATATTTTATTTTAAAGCACATTGCAGGCCTCTCACTTCAATTTAACATAATGATAAGACTTTGTAATTTACATTGTAATGTTTAATGTTCACCTAAAGTCCTATCTTGTGGAGTCCTATGAGGTATGTGTGTGTGTGTGTGTGTGGTATATATGATGTATGCACGTGTGTGTAATGTGTAAACCCCACATGCACACATGCAGAGACCAGAGGATATTGTTAGGTGTCCCCCGTCATCATCCATCTGCAAGAGACAAACCTCTCACTGATTCTAAGCTTGTTGTCTTCACTGGTTCTAGGATTCTTGAGTCTCTGCTCCCCACAGCAGTGAGGTTTAAGACGTGCATAGCCACTCCCAGCTGTTGATGTGGGTGTTGGGGAACTGAACTCAGGCAGACTCAGGCCCCCAAGCTTACACAGGAAGTGCTCTTACCTGCTGAGCCACGTCTCTAGCCAGAGGTCTTATTTAACTTGGGTTGCAGAATGGGGAGTTGGTGTGTGCCCGTGTGTGTGTGTGTGTGTGTGTGTGTGTGTGTGTGTGTGTGTGTGTGTGTGTTCGTGCATATGAATGCAGGTATGTGTGTTAAATCACATGTGTAGAGGTCAGAGAAGAATTTTGGGAATGTTGGTCCTTGCTTTTCACCTTGTTTGAAGCAGGGTCTCTTTCATTGTTTGACAATTCATTCACCAAGCTAGCTGGCCCATGTGCTTCTAACTGCTTCTCCTGTCTCTGCCTCCCTTCCAGCTCCATGTGCACTAAGATTACACATGCTAGTACCACATGGTCCAGCCTTACGTGGATTTTAGGATCCAAACTCAGGTAATTCACACTTACTTGCAGGTCAAGCACTTTACCCATAAGGGCATCTTCCAGGATTAAATTTACCGTTTTTTTTTTTTTCCAAGATAGGGTCTTGCTCTAGCCTAGTGTGATGATTAGGTTTTGTTGTCAACTTGATCTTTTTAATTATCTTGGGTAGGTCTCTGAGGTTGTCCACAGGAAGGCAGCCCTCTAGGTAGGGGGCAGGATGTAAGGAAGCTCAGGGAAGTTGGAAATTAAATTCTTTCCTGCATAGGCAGAGCAGGAAGGAAATTTCAGAAACTCAGAAAGCCAACAAGTCTGGGAAAGGGTTGTAAGACCCCACCCTAAGGCTATATAAGGGGAAGGAAATTTCTCTCCCTTTGCCACCTGCCTGTGTGGTGTTGGCAATGGGTTTCACAGCTTTTTTCACTATTATCGAACTTCCCCTGGATCTGTAGCTTCAAATAAATCCTTTCCTCCCACAAGCAGTGCCTGGTTTGGAGATTCAGCCCAGCAGTGTGAAGCTGCCTATGACACCCAGGCTGATCTGGAATTGACTATGTAATCTCAGAGTGACCTCAAACTCATGGCAACCCTCCTACCTCTGCCTCCCAAGTGCTGGGATTAAAGGTATGCACCACATTGCCTGGCAAATTTAGATTTTTTTTTACATTGTATTATCATTAGCATAAACTGAGTAATGTATCTGTATGTGTATTTCCTTAAGTCACATTCCTAGAAATAGGAATGATACATTAAATAAAGTACATGTTCCTATTAAGTCTTGGGATGGAGTAGCCTCCAAATACTTTTATAAGTTATAGTTCCAAAAGAAATTTATGAGAATGAACATTTTTCCAAACTCACGCACATGTTGGAGATCATATTTCTTTGTAATCTTTGCCTACTGTGAAGGCCAAAAATGTATTTAAACACATGCATTTTTTACTTGTAGTTTATGGACTCTTTTCATGTATTTATACCTCATTTGCATTTTGCCTTTTATTACTTGTCCTTTGTAACCATAGATCATTTTTATGGGAGAGTGATCTTCTTATAAATGTGTAAGAGATAATTAAATGAAGCCAGTAAAGCATTGCTTTCAAATACTTAGAAAAAATATATTTTCAAGTGTGTTTGACTTGTTTTTTTTTCTGGAAATAAGGCTTTAGATTTTTCTAGAGCCATTTCACTGTTGTCTGTTACCTGTGACCCCTGACCATACATTCAATGAGAAGGTTCTTCTATAGTTCTGTAGGTACTTGGTGATTTATTGTCAGAATAGCTCATCACATCTGTATGGAATCTGTGTATTACAGCATCAAGTACCCTCTTCCTCTCCCACCCCATCATCTCGAGTTTCCTAACATGATTTTTTTAGTGCTTCATTTCCCTCCTTCCCCACCCAGTCTCAGATTTGGACATTTCACCTTTATCATATCACACTACAAAAATCTTACCAGCATGGCTTTACACCTGTTTATCTAGGAAGCTGTGTCAATTCCCAAGTCTAGTAGGGAATACTCCAAATTTCCAATTCAAAATTCCTGGCTGCTCAGGCATGGTGGAGTACACCTTTAATCCCCACACTTCGGAAGCAGAGGTAGGAGGATCGCTATGAGTTCAAGGTCAGCCTGGGCCAGAATGAAACCCTACCTTAGGAAAAAAAATAATGCAAGTGATAAATTTCTGGCTGAAGAGATGGCTCAGTGGGTAAAGGCACTTGCTTGCAACAACTGACAGCCTGGGTTCAATTCCCTGGTATCCACACAAGGCCAGATGCACAAAGTGTTGCACGTGTCTGGAGTTCCATTTATAGTGATAGGAGACCCTAGCTTGCCCATTTTCTCTCTCTCTCTTTGCTTCTTTCTTTCTGTCTCTTTCCCTCTCTCAAATAAATATAAAAACTGTTTAAAAAAACGTATGGGGCTGAGATGGCTCAGCAGTCAAAGCAATTGCCTGCAAAGCAGAAGACCTGAGTTCAATTCCCCAGGACCCACATAAAGCCAGATGCACAAGGTGGTTCATACATCTGGAGTTTGTTTGCAGTGGCTGGAGGCCCTGTTGTGCCCATTCTCTCTCTCTGTCTCTCTCTCTCTCTCTCTCTCTCTCTCTCTCTCTCTGCCTCTTTCTCTCAAATAAATGAAATATTTTAAAAAAATTTATGGCTGGGCATGGTTGTGCATGCCTCTAATTCCAGCACTCGGGAGGCAGAGGTAGGAGGATGGCCATGAATTCAAGGCCACCCTGAGACTACATAGTGAATTCCAGGTCA